>BSXT01018881.1:0-92076 GCA_030267785.1 Phytophthora fragariaefolia
GTATCTATCTACTGCTTTCTATCTGCATACTGAAGCCCTGTCTAAACGGCGATCTCCCGCAGCGGTTGGCTCTCGTGAACTGTCGTCCCTTAGGTATGACCGACCCCTAGCTTGACATATTACGTGCGGGAGGTCTACGCGGAATATTATACCTAAGAGACCCTGGTACACAGTACCCGTCTTGGTGTGTGACACTCAGTTCTTGTGAACCACACCGGCCGGTGTGGTTCACACCAGAGAACATCCCTTTTCCTTGAAAAGGACATTGGCCAATCCTGGCCCCATTACAATCTCGGCATCGCAACCAGCCCCGTCACTACCAACACTGGCCACCACGTTGACAGCAGTAGCAGGCCGATTTCAAGGCTGCCTCCCATGCGATTCCATCCTTTGAAGCAGTAGTGTTGTATCCGACTAGGCGCAACACTACCTGTGTACTCTTTCTCTTTTTATACACAGTTGCTGCCTTTGAGTCATTGACCCAAATGCTCGTTGATTTGGGTAAGGGGGTGGTGACGCCCAAGATAAGGGGTGGTGGCGAATAACAAATCCCGTCAGACTCGGTTAATCAAGTTCAATAAATAGGGGGGGTGAAGATTATAGTTAGTTTTAGGGTATAATACATTAAACACAGACGATAAGAGATATAATTAATATAAGAACAACATGGGGTGGATGCTGTTGCCGAATGACGAGCTCAAACCTCGGGTCAGCCGAACTAGCAGTCGACCAGGTTTAGTTTTTCCTCGTAGCTGGGTATGCTGCCATTACTGTCATCTATGAGAGTTGGAACCTTGAGTGGTCTTAGTCACTCGTGTCCTGGTCGTGTCCTACAGTTCTGCTAGGAGTCGACTCGCAAGCCCTTATTGATGGGTTGTGTAGTCAAAGGGGGTTTTAGGCTCACGCTTTCCTCCTCGTATAGGAGGCATGTATTAAATAGATCACTCCGAGTTTTACTCTGCAACTGATAAGGCTCTCCCTTGTCTTTCTAATATCCTCGTTACTCACTTGCGGCGCTAAAGCTGCTATCACCGATATTGGCTCTGCTGCTCTTCCATTCAAAATCGCGGTGACGCTCGGAACGGTCGTAGGCCAGCCATGCGATGACAGCGGCATGTGCCGGTGGATTGCCGTACAGTGCTGCTATTAACTATAGGCGCACTCAATATTTTTAGCTGCTGTTCGACTAAAGGCTTTTTGAAAACTCCCGCACCCTTGATAACACGCCCGAGTGATGCAAACGACGCATCTGTGGTATAGTTTTGGAAAGGGCAACCAATGCAGATAAAAAACAAAATGGAGATTTATTAAGTGTTCTAAACTTTAGGCGCACATACTAATCTCCAACCTATTTGTCTATCGGACCGCCATTTTTGAGAACAACGTGAGCCATTCGGGTCGGTATACCCTCCACGAGATGCCGTAAGTTGTTTTGTTTGATGTTGTTCCAGCTACGAGTGATCTGAGCCTTTAATTCCTCTTTAGAATCGAACTGCCATCCTCCTTCATATACAGACCACGCCAACTGCCCCCAAACGTTTTCTATCGGATTCAAATCTGGACTTTTAGCGGGCCACTTTAGCTTACGGATCCCCAGCGCCTCAATGTGAGCCTTAGTAAATCGTGATTCGTGAATAGATGCGTTATCTTGTTGAAAAATCGGTCTAGAAATGCCATGATTTTCACGAAGGTATTCGAGAAAAGGCGTAAGATACCCGTCCAGCGTTTTAGTGTTGCATTCAGAGTTTTGTCTCCCCTCCAGAAAAGCGATCTCAGTTTTTCCAAAATAGTTCATTCCCGCCCAAACCATCACGCTTCCTTCCCCACTCGCTCGCTTCGAGAAAAGTTCATGGTCGTTCCTGACGTCATGCCAGTAGTACTGGAAGCCGTCAGGACCGTATAAGTTAAATTTATTTTCGTCACTGAAAACAATACGGCGCCAAATCCTGATTTTACTAAGAAATTTAGCAGCAAAAGTTGCTCGGGCGACTTTGTGGTGTGGCTTGATGGCCGGCGACGGTTTGCGCTTGATCCACTTGGCCAAATTAAGGCCGTTCCGAACCGGGATCGGATCGGATTGTGGGGAATAGGGGTTCTCTCCTGTGAGCTCCTAGGAGCCCTGACCCGGTCGTTCCGAACCCAGATCGCGATCCGACCCGCCAAGCGCGTGCACACATCAAAACAGGCACGAGAGAAGATCGCCCCCCTCGTGGTAGCGCTAGTACTTACACCAAGCAGGTGCTAACATTTCTCCCCTATCAGTAACAGAGGCTGGACCAGCAGCGTGGACTCTCCACGTTGACGCTTCCTCGCTCCACCAGCGGGGAGTGCAGCACTCCGTCTGGAGGACGGCATTCCTGCCGCACTCACGCTATCGCTGTTCAGCAGCAAAGATGGCTTCGCCAGCAGCAGAGATGGCTGCACCAGCAGCAACTAGCAGGTGGACAGTTACTGAGGAGCTCCTGAGAAAGCGGAAGAACCCTGTCACCCCTCCTACTTCTGACGACTATAACGACTGGTCGTTGGAGTAGCTACGTTTGGAATGCACGGCCCGCCGTTCGAACGTGAAGAAGAACACATGCAAATCAGACAGAATGCAGCTCCTGACAGCCTACGACTCTAACAAATCTGGAGTAGAGTTGCATATTCTCTGGTGTGATGGGGTCGCTGCCCGTGAGTCGCTCAGATAGAACTGCATCTCGAAGTAGCGCCGGTCTCACTAGTAGCAACAGCTTCTCGAATGAGTCAACCTCCATGCGGTAGCACCGCGCAAACTCTCCTTCAAGCAGCAAAGTCTGCTTGTGCACGTTCCAATCCAAGCGTTTTCGACGCACACAGGCCGAGACATCGCCAGGTGGCACTGCAACAACAGATACGACGACCGCCAGAAGCAATCGGCGCCGTTTTCGAGCTCTCCCTGCAATCTCCATCCTCCGCGCCACCTCCAATGGAGGCTCCATCGTTCTCCTGCTTTTCTATTTCCGGCTGAAAGACCCCACGACCCGAGGTGGGTCGCGATCCCAGCCTCGGATCGCGACGATTGCTAAACACTAGCTCTGCCCTTCCCCGTGTCTGTTCATCTGCCAACCAGCGTGCATATTCGGGGTCGCGATCCGATCCGAACCTTAGACGAGTTGAGCAGCTTACGAATTGTACTGGGACGTAGAACGCCCTTGATCTCCATCGACACGCGCTTGGAGGAAAACGTTTTCACGGTGGCAAGTCGAAAAATTCGGCGGGCCATGCGTTTTGTGCATTTAGCCTTCCTTCCGACCTTTTTTGATGGTTTTGGAGCAGAACGAGACGTCAACACGTTTCGCACAGCATGATCACTGCGCTTGAGCTCACGCGCGATCCACCTGTTGCTTCTGCCGTCTCGGTGGTGAGCCAAAACGCGACCTTTCTCCTCCTCGGTCAATCTTGGCCCCCTTGGCATTTTGGAGATCCCCCGAAGCCTCGAAATGTGGCGCCAGTAAAGCATCTTAAACAGGGAAACTAGCGGTACAGTTTTCAGCCAATTTAAAGCAGTGGTTCCTGCAAAATTTTGCCCAAACGCTAGTGCGCCTATAGTTTGGAACACCCCCAAATGCGTCAATTTCCATCGCTTGACTGCAACAATTGTCGTTCGCAAAAATACAATACGGGGTCCGTTATAGCATCAATTGAGCGTGTTCTGCGGGTTGTGGCGCTTTACAAAACAGCTTCTGTCGAGCGGCAGAAACACATATCGAGTGCGCCTATAGTTAATAGCAGCACTGTACACCATAATTTTTCTCAAGTTACGCAGCTCACTTGTGTGGACAACAGCTCATCTCATCGGTATCATATTGTGCGCGAGATTAGTATAAACGAGGTCGCAACATCATGCACCACGCTTTTCTTCTAAAGTCAGCGCACACTGGTATCAAAATGGGTGATCAAAGTTCAGGAAACGGAGAAGGCAGTATTCTGCTAGTTGAAAACTTACCATTACAATCCCAGATGCCACTCCTAAGGAGTGAATGCGCAGCATTCCACCAACTTCCAACGTGGTTGAGCGATTTTTCAGTGTTGCTCGCATCACGTTCGGGCACGAGCGCAACGGCCTGCACCCGGTCACTCTCGAACAAATTCTGTTTCTACGCCAGAATGCAAGTTATTGGGATGCTAGCACTGTAGATGGGCTACGTAACTAGGCAAGTGCATCATATCGGTCATAATGCCATAATTGATGTACTGCTAGCTCAACATGACATTGAGTATGCAGCAGGTTTGCCTTGCCGTGGGGCATTATTTATTTGCTTAGGCTGTCCTCATAAATATACATGCCATTATCGGCGGCCCTGCACTCCTTATCAAGTAGAAGTATCAACTTGCGGATGCTCTGCTACATGTAGTACACTACGAATGCATCGAGACTGTGGTTGATGACATACTAAACGATCGTTTTTAGCACTGATGGTCATTGTCCTTACATGATGACATACACTACGTAGTAATAAAGTGCTTTTTATTTTCATTCTAGCAAAAAGCAGATTCGAGAAAGCGTGGGTTGAGCCACGTTCAAGTCGCAGCTCGACAAGCTCAATGGAGCGCTCCAAGCTCATGGACGGCAGCCAGCAGCGCCAGCAGGCCAGCGCGCCGCAGGACAATGTGGCGCGCTACCAGCAGCACACGGACCGCATTGACGACCACCTGAGTGACGCGCAGGCCATCATCGCGCGCACGGAGGCCACGGCGCAGAACATCAACAACAACCTGGCGGACCAGCGTGATCAGTTCATGAGCGTGTGCATCAACGTGGACGCCACGCGCGAGGACACGGCCGAGACCGGCATGCACCTCAAGAAGCTCAAGTGCAAGATGGCCTCGCAGATCGTCTTCCTCTACGCCGTGATCCTGGGCCTCATCGTGGTCATCATCTGGAGGGTCATCTCCAAGTTTACTTAAATTTAAAGAGCGGGCAGATGGCCGGGGCCGCGGTGCGGCGACTTGAGCTGGCGAAAAATCACCCTGCATGACACATTTTTGCGTGTAACAAAAACAAGGTGAATGCATTTTTTTGAGGAGACGGCAGAGTGCCTTGAAAAAGGACCAACTGAAAAAATGGGTCTGTTAGCAGTGCCCAAATGGTGTACTCGACACCAACGTCCCTTTCTCTTTGACTGACGTCGCACTGGTTGACGTGCGGTGCAGCATGGTGTCGGCGTCGTCGGGCGGCCACCGCAAGAAGAAGAAGGTGAAGAAGAGCGCCAAGCGCAAGCCCGTGAACTTGCAGGCCAACTTCAACCGTAAGTGCTCGCTGGCCGGGAAGCGGAGCGCGGCGACTGACGCGGCCTACGAGGCGCTGAGCGACGCCATGTTCCCGACCAATGATCACCATTCCGCTCACGAGGCGGTGGCCCGCGACTCTGCTGAAGCAGGTGACGCAGCCTGCGGCGATTTCCACCTGCACAGGTGCGGGGCAGATGAGATGTTTTATATTATAATCGAACTGTTTTTTTTTCTCTTACTGGTGCCTGATATCCGTTGTGATGTGGGTGTACCGACGGAATGCTGGTTGATGCTGTTGCTGTTACTGCCTCACCAGTGTGTGCAGCGATGGCAAGCTCAAGCCCAGTGAGGTGATCGCCAAGGCGGCGGCCAATGGTGTCACGTACATGTCGCTCACGGACCACGACACGATGGCCGGAGTGGGCGAAGCCATCGAGGCTGCGCAGAAGCTCGGCGTGCTCGTGTTCCCTGGCGTCGAGATCAGTGCTGAGGTGAAGGGCGGCGAGAACCTGCACATCCTGGGCTACTTCTACCCGGGGTCGAACAGCGCCGAACTGGAGAAGCAGTTGCTGAAGATCCGCACGGGCAGACACAAGCGTGGCAAGGGCATGCTGAAGAAATTGGTACGTTCAGCTGTGGGACGATACTTGCTTGTGCTCGGGGAGCACGATCCGGCTAATCAAATTGACTGTTGCAGGAAGCAATGGGTATTAAGCTCAAATGGGAACGTGTTTTAGAAATTGCTGGCGAGGCAGCACCTGGCCGACCACACGTGGCCGAAGCGCTTGTGGAAGCAGGCCATGTCGCCAACTTTCGCCAGGCGTTTGCGCGATACCTGCATAACGATGGACCTGCCTACGTCGAGGTGGGCAGAATAATATTCGGCTGGAGTGGGTTGATGCATTGCGTCGCTAAGACTTAGTGCTGTTCACGATACTCAGGGCGAACATTTCCCTCCTGAAGAAGCTATCAAGCTGATTGCTAGCGCGGGTGGTGTCTCTGTTCTCGCACACCCGTGGTGCTGCAAGGCAGGTTTATCTTTGATATTTGTGTGGATCCATGATTTAGAGTTAAGCATTTTCAATGTGCTCGAACCAGAATCCATTGACACTTGTCCCGGAGCTCGCGAAACTGGGAATCCAGGTATGACGGCCGTTTCTTGCACAGCCAAGCATATATCATATAACCTGAAATTTTGGTAACAGGGTATCGAGGTTTACCACGACACCAACAAAATAGACGTCTATGGTGCCTTGGCAAAGGAAGCTGGCCTCCTGAAGGTATACCAAGATAATTTGCCTTGCCATAACGACAACAACTCATGTCTGTGCTTATTATTATAGATGGGTGGATCGGACTTCCACGGCATTGACCCAACGACGGAGCGTGCTCCAGGCGCCATTCCCTTTCCGCGTCTGCATGTCGATCGCTTCCTAGCCCACGCGCTCGATGTATGGGAGCGACCGCTTGTAGAGCAATTGCGCGCCATGGCGGAGGCCACCAAGCTAGCCGATCCTGAGTCGCCACCGGAAGAATTGCTCATCTGGAAAGAGCAGGAACCGTTGGCACGTCGAACGTTGGCTGAGCTTGGCATGGGACTTGAAATAGTAGCAAGCGAATGCGCGCAAGATGATGGCTCCATTGTCGAAAGTCACTACCGCACCATTCGTGTCACCACGCTTCGTTGACGATAGAAATTGCAATACTGTACAGATCGACTTTTAACCCGCGGATTTGGTAGGCAAAAGACTGTTGATGAACGGTGTTATCACGTGCACGCGATAAAATGTCAAAGCGAACGTACTTGTATTCTATAAATTTGGACCAGAGATTGCCATTTCAAAAGGCAGTCCACATTACCGCTCCATGCACTTGAGTAACGCCTGCTGCTGCAATGAGCCGCCGCCACAGCCTAGCGGCGCTTCAATAGCTCAAATACCAATTCAACATTGGTCCGACCCATCTCTTCAAAGGCGTCAGTTTTCGTTACGGCGTCGAAGTTGTTCAGCATGAACATGACACATTGGTCGCGTAGCACTGTCGCGTTGTGCAGATCTGCTGCATGAAAAATGCTGGCGGCATTCTCAACGCACAGCGATCCGAGCATCTTGCTTTCACAAATGCGCTTCAAACGCTCCACTCCGTACTGTAGCAGAAAATGTTAATTCAGGCGCACATAGTTCCATGATGTGCGTTGCGTACCCGATCAGCAGTGACGAATAGCTCCATTGCAACATCAACAGCGACGTCCAGGTAATCTGTGTATAGGTACTCCATCAAAGAAATGAAGATCGGACGACGCACATCGGTAATCTGAATCTCGCGAGCACGGCTTTCCAGCATCTGTAAGAGACCAAGCACATTCATTGTCAGCACGACTCAAACGTAGCTCCAATCCTTGACATTTACCTCTCCAGTAAGCATGGCATTAAAGTAGCTGCAGCGGATGCAAAGAATTTTGTGCCCGTATACGGGGACCCCCTCAACTGTTCACTCACACAGGTTAGCTAAGTTGAGAAACTAGCAAGTCTATTAAATCACGTACCGATAAAAGTCACATCACTCATAATATCGTTGTTCACCAACATCCTTAGATCAGTGATCAGTGTGCTGTCAGGGATATCCAGCTGAAACTCATCTTCTCCGAAACGGAATTGCTTGAAGTCATTCAAGCGACTACTTCCATCGTAGCCACCGAAGATAATCAGGTTGGAGTCATACACAGTACCAACGTGGCAGAAACGCTGTCCTGGTGGCTGTCCGTTAAACTGCATCGGCTGCCAGGTATTTGTCTCTGTGGGAAATGGGTAACAAGAAAGCTTAGGATCGCCTGAAGGACAAACTAACATTTCTGAACTTGTTCGTACCCAAACTAAGTTCGTAGAAATCATTCACAGCAGTCCCCGTGCTGCCACCAAATATGTACATGGAGTTCGAGTGGATGACAGCAACATGGCTATCGCGAGCAATAGGTGCTTGACCCTCCGTTGCGAGAAGCGACCAAACACGCGTATCTGACTCCCAGGTACGGAGACGAGTGTTCATAAGCCAGTCAACAAGGCAATATTATATCCATTGCATTCAGTTCATACCGAAGTCATATACGTGGACATCATTAAGATGGCGAGATCCGTCGTGACCACCAAACAACACGCATGTGTGGTTGTGCACAACCAGCGACGATCGATACCTGGCAGTCCGACAAGTCGATGTTAGAATTCATCTCACCACAAAAAATGGTTTGCCTAACGTTTACCGGGGTCTCGGTACTCGTCCAGTAGCGGTCACGAGTGACCACGTGTTTGTTTCTGGTGGGTGAAGCAAAAAAAAAAACTGAGCACAAGGCAAGGCGAGTTATCTCAATGCGAATGCGCACCCACCGAAATTGAACTCATGAAAGTCGTTTCTGTAACTGCCGTCATAGCCTCCGAAGCAGTACATCGATTTGTCTGTTTAATGATCGCAACGACGTCGCATAAATGGACCAGCATTGAACCCAACCCACAGCAGTTCCAACACCGCACATACCATACACCACAGCAGCGTGGCTGTGCCGCGCGGTCGGCGGTAGCCCGGCATTCACCACGACGTTGCTCCACCGCTGCGTCACTGCACAAGTCATCACCCAAACCTCGCTGTCAGCACCCCAACCTGCACGCGCTGGGCCCTCCCAACGCACGGAAGTTGTACTCGACGAAGTCGTTCACGCGCGAGCTGCCGTCAAAGCCGGCAAACACGTAGAACGAGTCCTTGTAGACCACGGCCACGTGGCGGTCGCGCGGGCTCGGCGCCGAGCCGATGGCCAGCACCAGGGACCAGAGCTTGCGCTTGAAGTGGAACTCGTAGAAGTCGTTGATGCGGTTCGAGCCATCGTAGCCTGCGCACAGCAATAGCAGCATCAACGACAAAAACAGGATAAAACCAATAAAAAACACGGCAGACGATCCGTTAATTAGCAATTGCATTGCATGACAATAAATTGCGGGCCCTAATGGCGCCTGGATCACAAATTGAGACAAGAAGTGGGCTGACTGTCCGGTTGCCACGCACCGCCGAAGACGTAGACCGAATCCTTGCGCACGGCGCACGTGTGCAGCGAGCGGTGGCAAGGCGCCGCCGACGGGTTCTCGCAGGGCACGTCCACCCACGACCGCGCACTGGACTGCAGCGCCATGGCCGCGCACATATGAGACTGATACCGGCAGCAAGACGAACACTGAGTTCGCTGGATCGCAGAGATGTGGGCCACACTTGTCGCCGTTGATTGGTGGAAACATCGCAGTATTTTCATCGAATCGCTGCTCGGGGATGGTAAAACCTCAACGACGTTGTTTCTAGATTTTGGTGTCGAAAAACCTCTCGGTCGTTGTATGTCGGTAGAATGTGGCATCGCGCCAGTTTTCGAATATTTGCATCGGGTGGCAGGCGACGCTCACGCAAATATTCGGGTAGCGTACGCAATATTCGTGTGTGCCGTTGCCGAAAATTTGTGAAGGGGGACCCGCCATTTTCGAATTTGAGCCGCCAGTCGCAATGGTGCGTGCCAGCAGCTCTCGGTGGGGAGGGGGCGCGGGCTGACGTGTTTCTCCTCGTGTGTAGTCAGGCATCGGCGGCAAGGGCGGCAAAGGGGGTAAGGGCGGCAAGGGCGTGACGTCCAAGCGGGCGCCGCAGTCGCGCTCGCAGCGCGCAGGCCTGCAGGTACGACCGCGTCCGTTGCGATCTGGGGGGACTTCGCTCACGTGTGTTGCTTACCCGCTGTGCAGTTCCCCGTGGGGCGTATCCACCGCTTCCTGAAGAAGCGCGTGGCCAACAACCAGCGCGTCGGCGCCACGGCGGCCGTGTACGCCGCCGCCATCATGGAGTACCTGACGGCCGAGGTGCTGGAGCTGGCGGGCAACGCGTCCAAGGACCTCAAGGTGAAGCGCATCACGCCGCGCCACCTGCAGCTGGCCATCCGCGGAGACGAGGAGCTGGACACGCTGATCAAGGCCACGATCGCCGGCGGCGGCGTCATCCCGCACATCCACAAGAACCTCATCACCAAGCAGAACAAGAAGCGCATGCCGCTCTAGAACAGCGCGCGTCGTTGCAGTTACTCACGCAGACACTCCGCCCCCCTCTTTCCGCGCTCTACTGCGCGTATATAACTAAATATGAGTTTTGTTCGCTCCCCCCGCCGCAGGCCGCCAAAGGGTTAAATTGCCGACAACCGTGCTCCCCATATTTTCCCGCCAACCTCACCAAAGTGTACCATAACTACGGCACAGATCCCTCTTCAAAGGCACAGTGTACCAATTGGTACACTGTACCACTACCCCCCCTGATCCCCCAATTCCGCACTCAGAAGGAAGATCGACGCTAAGATCGACGGCCCATGGCGAGCAGCGCGGACGCGACGGCGCCGCCCGCCGCGGCCGCCGACGCGCTCCCCGCGGGCGACTTCCGGCGCTACCTGGTGGCCACATGCACGCCGCTGTTCGGTGAGGGCGCGGCCCTGCCCGCCGAGCGCTTCCTGGCCGATCTGGAGGCCCCCGAGGCCGCCGCCGCGCTCGAGCAGTTCGTGGCGGACGCGGCCACGCGCGTCCTGCAGGTGCACTGCGTCCCGGGGCGCGCGGACGACGACAGCCCCATGGACGGCTCGGCGCCCGGCGCGCGCGTGCGCGCGAACCTCGGCATCGAGTACGCGGCCGGCGCCAAGGGCGGCCACGACGTCGTGTGCTTCATCAAGCGCTTCAGCGCGCCGCTGGCCAGGGACCAGACGCTGAGCCACCAACTGCAGGTCATGACGCTGGGCTTGGGCTCGGCCGACGGGGAGACGGCCACCACCACCAGCAGCAGCGGCGAGAACACGGAGGAGGAGGACGAGGACAGGGGCAACCTGCTCTCCGTCGTCTACAACTACGTGCACCAGTCATTCACGCCGCTCGTGAACGAGTATTCCAAGGTGCACATGCCGCAGAGCGACATGGCCAACCTGAGCGAGGGCACGCGCGGCCTGCCCGCCATCCGCCGCAGGATGAAGGAGCTGGAGCTCGCGCTGCTGCAGTACCAGCAGAACATCGAGATCCCCGAGGTCACCTTGGTGTTCCACCCGGTGATCCAGCAGGCGGCGGTGCTCGTGCGCGAGAAAGGGGCGCTCGTCGATGTCGAAGCGCTTGGGCTCGAAGAGAAAGTCAACGATGTGGTCTTCGTCAACACCATCCAGGGGGGAGTGAGCAAGTGGATCAAGGAGATCCAGAAAGTCACGCGGCTGATCAATGAGCCGCTGCCGGGGACTGCGATGCAAGAGATCAATTTTTGGTGCGACCTCAATCGCGCTCTGCTTGCCGTTCAGGAAAAGCTTAAGTCACCTGAAGTGGAGATCACGCTTGCCGTGCTACAGCGCGCAAAGCGATACCTGGCAACGGTTACGTTCAGTGCCGACCATGGTCTGGGCCCCGCGATCCAGCACGTCTCTAGTGTCATGACGCTGATGAAGGAGTTTCCGATGAATTCGATCTTGTCTGCTACGGACATCAACCAGCTTAACCAAGGGGTTACACTCGTCTTTACGCACTTGAAGAAAATTCGCGTGGCCGACTCTTACAACTTGCCGCGTTTATTGCGTCTGGTGGAGGTCATGTCGAGTGATCTAACCCAGCAGGTTATCAGCTTGTTGCGAGTTTACAGTCTTATTCAGGTCCCTTTCAACCAGTTCGAGCAGCTCGTTTCTTCGTGTAAGGAACTTTTCTCGAACTGGCACCGCCAGGTTGCTGCACTGTATGATCTGACAAAAGAGCTGTTCAAGCGACGAGGAGGATCAATCAATACTGAAAAGCTTCCGCTGCTGTCCGAGCTGCAGATGGAGCATACAGCTATTGAAGAACGCCTACTAGAACTCTACGAATTTCGAGAGCAGCATGAAAAACTGCGTGATGTGATTCAGAGAGTCTTGGGTGGTTCCAACGGTATTGGCCTAGAGGAGGCACGCGGTGGTGATGGCACAAATGATGCGCTTGCTGAAATAAACTCGGCTTATTCGCAGTTAAATTCACTGGATCCGCTTGACGTTTCTGGTGAAGGAGTGACTGTTTGGAAGAATTTGCGCAAGGCCTACGACTTGTGTATCGACCGTGTGGAAGGGCGAATTATAAACAGTCTCACGAGTCGATTGAGTGCGACGTCAAACGCTGATGAGATGTTCCGGGTTTTCTCCAAGTATAACGCCCTGTTTTTCCGTCCGCGTATCCGCAGTGCTGTTCAGCAATTTCAGATGCAGCTAATCGAAAATGTGAAAGAGGATGTTAGTAGCCTCCAAGCCAAGTTCCGTGCACATTATGCTTACTCGGAGGCGTCGCGAACGAGCAAATTGCGTGATATCCCCCCTATTGCTGGCGCAGTGATGTGGGCCAAGCAAATTGAACGCAAGTTGAAAATGCTGTTATCGCGTGTTGAAAGTGTTCTCGGTGTTGGTTGGGAGCAACACGTGGAGGGCAAGGCGCTTAAGGTAGCAGCTGAGGCGTTCATTGCCAAGCTCAATCCACAGTTGATCTTCGATCAATGGGTGAACGATTTGGCGTCTATGCCTATATTTGACATCAAAAATATCATCCTTAACATTGTGACAGAAGATACGCCCCAGGGTGAGAAGAAAAAACTGGTGGTAGCGTTCAACCAGCAGATTGTAACTTTGTTTAAAGAGGTGCGAAACCTGGAATGGTTGGGCTACCGAGTGCCTTTTACCCTCAAGATGATTGCGGAAGATGCAAAGTCAAAGTACCCGTTTGCAATGTCGCTGGACGCCAGCCTCAAAACGTACACTAGCTCTTGTCGACGTATCCAGCCAATTTTCGAAGCGTTAACGGCTGCATACGTTCGCGATGTTCGAGCTACTCTTGGTAAAACGTTTGCGAAGGGTAACGAGATGCGATGGCACGCAGACGGGCTGGGTGAGTATGTTACCGACCTTGCCGGAAAGGTGGAACGCTTACATGACAAGGTGGATGAGTTACTGCAGAAGACAAGTGACATTGACAATCTTTTAGAAAGTGTCCGGACTAGTTCAGACTTTCAAGCTGAAGAAGTTCGAGCGGTACTGGTGAAAGTCCAAACTCATGTTGACGAACTGAGTTTAGCTGGGTATGCAAACTTACACGTGTTTGTCAAAAACTTGAACGGTTTAATCAGTGGCATCCTGGGCAAAAAGTTGGAAATGTTGCTGCAGCGTTGGGTTGCTTGCTTTGGTCCTCAAGCTGACGAAAAGGCATTCCAATCTGCTCTCGCCGAAGCTGGACTTACCATGTCGACCCACCAGATCCTTCTAAAGAACCAGGTGCTCTATTTAGAGCCTTCAGTTGGTGATGCGCGCCGCGACTGGTTGGCACAGCTTCAGAATCTGCTGAACTCTGTCTGCGACCTCCCAAAGATTCAAACGACTTCGTACGAAAATGTGTATGGCAAGTCGACGGTGTCAGCTTTGTCATCACCACCCCGTAAGAGTGCTAGCTCTAGGAGACGCGAAGCTGTCTTCAAGGAAGCACTAAATCAAGTGCCGCTTGATCTGCTTATCAAGGCGTACAGCGTGTTAGATGTCACTGTTAGTGATGTGGACAAGTATGCGTCGACTTGGCTCCAGTACCAGGCTCTGTGGGATATGGACGCTCAGACTGCCTTGAACAGTGTTGGTGAGGATCTTCGGAAGTGGCAACAAATTCTGGTGGAGATTAAAAACGAGCGCAATGCGTTTGATGCTGTCTTTAACACTAAACGATTTGGTCCGATGGTGATTAACTACCAGCAAGTGCAAGCACAAGTGAATGTGAAATATGATGCCTGGCACAACGAGTTCCTCGCTTATTTCGGCGATCTTCTACGCGATCAAATCAATTCATTCTATTCAACAATTTCGTCCAAACGAACACTACTGGAGCAGCATGCCCTTGAAGCTGCCACCGCGCAAGTGGTTGCAGCAATAACACTAATCCAAGAAATGCGTCAGATGCGCGTTCAATGGGAGGAAGCTGTGGAGTCATTCGAACAGGGCGAGCGTTTGCTGAAAAAGCAGCGTTACAGGTTCTCTGCAGACTGGCCATCTCTTGCCAACGTGGAGGGAGAATGGGAAGCGTTTATCCAATTACTCGAGCGGAAAACTGCTGCAATGGAAAGTCAGCTACCTCAGTTGCAGGCTAAGATAATGGAAGAAAAAAGTGCGCTGGACAGCAAGATCGGCAAGGCTGTGATTGAATGGGACAGCGCCAAACCGTTGCAGGGTGGTCAATCTCCTAAGGCAGCCACAGAATTGCTGATCGTCTACGATACACGCTTCAAGTTGCTGCGCGCCGAACAAGACAAAACCAATGCAGCGTTGGACGCGTTGAATATTTCGTATGTTTCAGGATTGGGAGGATCTTCTATTGACGACGACCGTAGCTCGTACAGTGATCTTTCAAGGGTCATGGAGGAGTTGGCTGGGTTGGACGAGGTATGGAAGAGCATTTCAAAGGTTTGGGCTCATGTTGAGGAGTTACAAGATACATTATGGTCTGCAGTGCACCCCCGTAAGGTCCGGAAGCAACTAGATGAAATCGTTGACGAGATGCGCCGTTTCCCAGCTCGTGTCCAACAGTATGAAGCTTTCGAACATTTTACGTCTTTAATTCAATCACGAAAGGCGATGAACTCGTTACTGTCGGAGCTGAAGTCTGATGCTGTTCGCGACCGTCATTGGAAGCAAATCCTGCGATTGCTTGATATTTCGTCGCCATTCACGGAATTGACGCTGCGAAGTTTCTGGGAATCGAAAATCTCCGCCAACGATAATGAACTGAAGTCGATTATCCGCACAGCTCAGGGCGAAATGGCTCTTGACGAATTTTTGCGCCAAGTTTCGGATTACTGGACCAACTACCAGCTAGACCTTGTCAATTACCAGAATCGCTGCCGAGTCATTCGTGGGTGGGATGAAATGTTTGCGAAGCTTGACGAACATCTGAACAGTTTGAACAGCATGAAGCAGTCTCCGTACTATCGGGTGTTTGCAGAGTTAGCTACCAGCTGGGAAGACAAACTCACCAGAATCCGTAGCATCCTGGACTTCTGGATTGATGTCCAAAGGCGTTGGGTGTACCTGGAAGGCATCTTTTTTGGATCTGCAGACATTAAACAGCAATTACCCAAAGAGTTTGCTCGTTTTCAAAGCGTTGATAACGAATTCACTTCGACAATGAAGCGCGTTGCGCACAAGCCCATGATTGTGGATGTTGCCAATATCCCGAACTTGTACCACTCACTTGAGCGTCAGCAAGACATGATGGGTAATGTTCAGCGTGCGCTTGGTGAATATTTGGAGCGCCAACGAGCAGCTTTCCCTCGTTTCTATTTCGTTGGCGATGAAGACCTGCTTGAGATGATTGGTAACAGCAAGGAACCCATGCAAATTCAGCGCCACCTTTCAAAAATGTTTGCTGGAATATCGTCGTTGGAAATGGACAACAACACAGGTGTGATTTTGGGAATGGCATCGCGAGAAGGCGAGGTTGTTCACTTTAAGGAGCCCGTTAAAACTACCGATGACACCCGCATTAACGTATGGCTGGGCAAGGTGGAGGAACAGATGCGAAAAACTCTATCACTTCTCTTGGAAGAAGCTGTACGATCGTACCCTACTGATGGAAGTGCCGACACGTATTTGCAATGGGTTTCTGAGTTCCCAGCCCAAGTAGTGATTCTTGCTACTGAAGTGCAATGGTCAAGCGAAGTTGAAAATGTGCTGAAGGCCGGTACAAGTGATCTTTCGTTGGTGTTAGAGCAGTTGGATAAATTACTGTTCATTTTGAGCGAGCGCGTTCTCACAGATGTGAAAAATGATGTTCGGAAAAAGTACGAGCAGCTTATTACTGAGCTTGTGCACCAGAAAAGCGTTACAAAGCGCCTGAGCCAAGCAAAGGTGAGTAGCGCCGAAGACTTCCGTTGGCTGTATCACATGCGCCATTATTTCCAAGCAAAGGAATCGGACCCTCTCAAGAAACTCACTATTCAGATATCTAACGCAAGCTTTTCATACGGCTTTGAGTACTTTGGTGTGGGAGAAAGACTTGTGCAAACTCCGCTTACTGAACGCTGCTACCTCACACTGACTCAAGCATTGGACTTCGGCATGGGTGGAAATCCGTTTGGTCCCGCTGGTACGGGTAAGACGGAGTCCGTTAAGGCCTTGGGATCCCACTTTGGTCGTTTTGTGTTGGTATTCAACTGTGATGAACACTTTGACTTCCAAGCAATGGGGCGAATTTTTGTTGGTTTGTGTCAAGTCGGTGCCTGGGGATGTTTCGATGAGTTTAACCGTCTCGAGGAGCGCGTCCTCTCCGCTGTATCCCAGCAGATTTTGTCGATCCAAAGTGGAGTGGCGTCGTTAAAGGTTGGAAAGGCCCCTGATGCAGTTATGAATGGTAGCAGTTCTAGCGCTACGATTGAATTGTTGGGAAAGAGCGTTAAGCTGAATCCTGACGTGGGCATTTTCGTGACAATGAATCCTGGCTATGCTGGCCGATCTAATTTGCCTGACAACCTAAAACAGCTATTCCGGAGTATTGCGATGGTTGCCCCTGATCGCGAACTGATTGCGCAAGTAATGCTGTTCTCTCAGGGTATTACTACAGCTGAGCAAATCTCTGCGAAGGTTGTTCTTTTGTTTAACCTATGCGAAGACCAGCTTTCGAAGCAGCCTCACTATGACTTTGGTCTTCGTGCGCTGAAGAGCGTGCTCGTGAGCGCTGGTCAGCTGAAGCGCAAGATCACTCAGTCACAGGACGGCGTGACGCCAGCAAACATTGAAGAGCTTGAAACCAAAGCACTTATTGGTTCCATTACTGATACGATTTTACCTAAACTCGTTTCTCATGATGTGCCTGTGTTCGAGACACTGCTGAAGGGAGTGTTCCCAGGAACTGAAGCTCATCGTATTGAGGAAGACAATCTACGCGCCAATATTGTTGAGTTGGCAAAGAAGGGGAATTATGTTGCAAACAGCCAATGGGTCGAAAAGGTTCTTCAGTTGTACCAGGTGATGCAGCTTCGCCATGGTGTGATGCTGGTTGGAGCCTCTGGAACAGGAAAATCAAGTGCATGGCGAGTGCTGATGGACGCCATGGAACTTGTTGATGGCGTGAAGGGTGAAGCGCATGTGATTGACCCCAAGGCTCTTTCTAAGGAGCACCTATATGGTGTTCTTGATAACACAACACTTGAGTGGACGGATGGTGTATTTACTCATCTGCTCCGCCAGGTGCTTAATAGCGTGAGAGGCGAAAGTGAGAAACGGCACTGGATTATTTTCGACGGCGATGTGGATCCCGAGTGGGCTGAAAACCTGAACTCTGTGCTAGACGATAACCGTTTGCTGACGCTTCCATCGGGAGAACGCCTAGAAATTCCTCCCAATGTGTGGATCATGATGGAAACCGAGACACTTCGCTATGCAACGTTGGCAACTGTCAGTCGTTGCGGCATGGTTTGGTTCTCGCATGATACAGTTAAGACGTGTCACATTGTGGAACATTATCTCCTGAAAATACGTGATGATGTATCTGTCATTTCATCATTCTCATTGCAGCTAACTGAGAGCGAGCTCGCAAAGAAGACAGCGCATACTTATGTTGCCCTTCTTCGAGATCTAATTGATCGTGGAGATGGCATGCCTTCGCTAATCGAAATTTGCTTGGAGCAGGCAATGGGCCAAACTCACATCATGGAGGTGACGACACTACGCTTGCTTATGTCCATGTTTACTTTACTCGGTCGAGGTTTGTCCCGCGTCAATGAGTATAACGAAGGCCACTCGGATTTCCCTATGACGGTTGACCAGATGTCACGCTTTGTGCCAAAATGGTTTGTGTTCTCGGTACTGTGGGGATTTGGAGGCTCGATGGACTCAGTGAATCGCATAGAATTGTGTGAATTCGTAGTGCAAACGCTCGAAAATCGCTTGACGTTCCCGGTTTCTGCGTCGTCGAGCCCTGATAATAGCTTGCTTGAGTACGAAGTAAATATTGATGACGGTGAGTGGCGTCAATGGCTACGATCCATTCCACAGCTGGATCTTGAGAGCCATCAGGTTTTATCCACAGATGTTGTGGTGACTACGGTAGATACGATTCGCCACGTTGAAGTGCTGAGAGGATGGCTCTCACAGCACAGACCGCTAATTCTCTGTGGCCCACCGGGTAGTGGCAAAACGATGACATTGACCTCAACAATCAACTCTCTTCCAGAGTTTGAATTCGCAAGTCTCAATTTCTCGTCTGGCACCTCACCCGAGCTCATTTTGAAAACATTCTCCCAGTACTGCGAGTACAAACGTACACCAAATGGAATGATGTTGGCACCAAATGCACCCGAGAAATGGCTGGTCGTGTTCTGCGATGAAATTAATCTTCCAGAGGCTGATCGTTATGGCACGCAACGTGTTATTACATTCTTAAGGCAACTTATCGAACAAGGTGGTTTCTGGTTGGGTGGCAAAAATGCTTGGGTGCGGTTGGAGCGCATTCAGTTCGTTGGTGCATGCAACCCCCCAACCGACCCTGGACGCGTTCCAATTTCATTGCGACTACTACGTCATGCACCTGTACTACTGGTCGACTTCCCATCATACCCGTCGTTAAAACAGATTTACGGAACATTCAATCGTGCCCTGTTGAAATTGACACCATCTCTTCGATCGTACGTGCAACCCCTTACCGACGCGATGGTTGATGTGTACGACAGCAACCAAAAGAAGTTTTCAGCTGAGATGCAACCACACTACATCTACAGTCCGCGTGAATTGTCGAGGTGGATGCGCGCGCTATATGAAGCGATTGAACCGTTGGAGTACGAGATCGATGTCGAAACGCTGGTCAAATTGGTTTTCCACGAAGCCTTGCGACTTTTCATGGATCGTTTGGTAACATCCGACGAACAGAAGTGGTGCTTCCACATGGTAAAGGAGACCCTAAGGAATCACTTTCCGCAAAGTGCAACTGCCCTAGAGGTGGTGGAGTATGGTGGCCAGCATCCAATCCTTTTTAGCACTTGGCTTTCTAAGAATTACACTGAAGTGACAACAACTGATTTGCGAAAGCACATCGAAGCCCGCTTGCGCGTCTTCTACGAGGAAGAACTCAATGTTCAGCTCGTAGTATTCGATTCGGTAATCGATCATGTGCTTCGTATTGATCGTGTCCTGCGTCAACCACTTGGTCATTTGTTGCTTGTCGGAGAAAGCGGCGCCGGAAAGACCGTTCTGTCTCGTTTCGTTAGCTGGATGAACGGTATGTCTGTGTTCCAAATCAAGCTTACCTCGAACTATACTCTGGACAACTTTGATGACGACCTCCGTGTTGTCCTTAAGCGATGTGGTTGTGAGGCAGAGAAGATCTGCTTCATTTTTGACGAGTCTAACGTTCTTGATTCAGCGTTCTTGGAGCGCATGAACGCGTTGTTAGCGTCTGGTGAAGTGCCGGGCCTGTTCGAAGATGATGAGTACACGTCGCTCATGCATGCTTGCCGGGAAGCTGTTCAGCGTGACGGAGTTATTGTGGAAAATACAGAAGATGAGCTCTTCCGATATTTCACGAAGCAAGTGCAGCGGAATTTGCACGTGGTGTTTACGATGAATCCCGCGTCAGGTGATTTCCAAAGTCGTACTAACACGTCGCCAGCTTTGTTTAACCGATGTGTGGTTGATTGGTTCGGTACGTGGAATGATCACGCATTGGCACAAGTGGCGTACGAGTTTACAAACACGCTTGACCTTGCTGGCTCTGCCGACTTCATTATTCCGAACGATGCTTCTGAAGTGTTAGCGAAGTTAATTCCCCATATCGCTACTGGAACATTCAGAGACGTGCTGGTCGGAAGTATCGTCCAGTTCCATCACGCTGTTCTTCTACACATGCGCCGCCTTCAGAAACGGCACATGAAATACAACCACATTTCTCCTCGGGATTACTTGGAATTTATTCGCCACTTCGTGTCACTGTATTCCGAGAAGCGTGCGCAGCTAGAGGACCAACAGCTCCACTTAAATGTAGGTGTGCAGAAGCTGCAAGCTACTCACGAACAAGTGGCAGAGCTGCAGGGTCAACTCAGTCTGAAGGAAAAAGAACTGAAAAAGAAGGATGTAGAAGCCAATGAGAAGTTGCAGCAAATGGTACAAGAGCAAAATGAGGCTGAGAGGAAGAAAAAGGACACAGAGGAGCTCGCTGCTGATCTTGCGAGCAAGGATGAGGAGATTCGGTTGCGTAAAGAGGTTGTCGAGGCTGACCTTGCACAAGCTGAGCCAGCCCTTTTGGATGCCCAGGCATCTGTGAATTCGATTCGCAAGGCACAGCTTGATGAAATTCGAGCCCTTGCTCGACCCCCTGCTGCCGTTCGCATGACCATGGAGGCCGTTGCAGTTATGCTTGGAGAATCGAGCCTGGAATGGTCTGATTTGCGTCGCTTTATTCGAAAAGATGACTTTATTTCTCAAGTTGTCAACTTCGATTCCGAAAAGCTTACGGCTCGTCAGCGCCACACTATTCAAACAAACTACGTCGACAAAGTTGATGAATTCGATTACGAAAAGGTCAACCGTGCCTCAAAGGCTTGTGGTCCTCTTTATAAGTGGATTGTGTCACAGCTAAACTACACAAATATCCTGCATAAGATTCAACCGTTGAGAGACGAGGTACAGACGCTTGTTGATACGTCATCTGATCTGCGTGAAAGATACGAGCAGGCCAAAACGACTATCGACGCTCTTGAAGTACGAATCGAAAACTTCAAACATGAGTATGCAGCATTGATCAACGAGGCGCAAGTCATCACGAACGATATGGCTTCAGTGTCGAAGAAGGTGGAGCGGTCAGTGGCGTTACTTAAGAGTCTGCTTCAGGAAAGTGAACGCTGGGAAGCGGGCTCTAATGATTTTGACACGCAGATGAAGACGCTTGTTGGCGATACTCTATTGTCCTCTGCGTTCCTTACGTATATTGGCTTCCTTGATTTCCAACAGCGTAAGATTTTGGTGCAAGATTGGCGTGACATACTTGAATCCATGGGCATCAGTACCAAGCCCCAGTTGAGTTTTGTGGATTACCTATCGCGCCCGAATGAGCAGTTGGAGTGGCAGATGAGCGACCTGCCCTCGGACGAGTTGTGCTACGAAAATGCGATTATCTTGCAACGCTTCCACCGTTTCCCGCTGATCATCGATCCGTCTGGGCAAGCGAACAATTTCATCATGAAGTACTACAGTCTTAAGACAAGCACGAAAATTACGCAAACATCGTTCCTGGACAGCTCCTTCATGAAGGTACTAGCAAGTGCCATTCGCTTCGGCACTGCGCTTTTAGTTCACGAAGTTGAGAATATTGACCCGATCCTGAACCCGGTGCTGAACCGAGAGCTGTACAAGACGGGTGGGCGCGTTCTGATTCGTTTGGCCGGCGAAGAAATTGACTATTCGCCAGACTTCAGACTTTTCTTAATCACGAGAGACCCATCATGCCGTTTCTCACCCGATATTTGTAGTCGTGTGACCTTTGTGAATTTCACTGTCACCCCCAGTTCTCTGGAGAGCCAGGGATTGAGTATCCTTCTAAAGAGCGAGCAGCCGGAAGCAGAGGAAAAGCGCAACAACCTGTTGAAGTTGCAAGGCGAGTACCAAGCGAAGCTGCGCGACCTGGAGGACTCGCTGCTGCAGCAAATTAACAATGTGCAAGGCAATATTTTGGACGATGATCGGGTAATCAATGCCTTGGAAAGCATGAAGGCAGAGGCTGCTCAGATCTCACAGCAAGTGGCAGAAACAGAATCAACCATGGCAATTGTCGAGGCGGCTACAAGTCGCTACCGCCCGCTTGCTAAGGCGAGCTCTCAGCTATTCTTCGCCCTAGAGAATTTGTCATCGGTTCACTTCCTTTACCAGTACTCGCTGGATTTCTTCCTGTCGTTGCTGTCTAAGGTTTTGGCTCAGCCATCAGAAGGAGGGGATGCAGCTCGTCTGGCCAGTATTTCTAAGGGTCTCTTTGTACAGATTGCCAGCCGAGTTAGTCGAGGTCTTGCCGAGAATGACAAGCTAATGTTTGCGCTGCGACTGTCTCAGATTTACTTGATGCTGGAACAGCAAAGCGCAGCTGTTGCTGATGCCAAGACGACTATGGATGACAGCAGCACGTTTGATGGACCTACTGATGAAGACTTGGATATGCTCCTTGGTAGCTCGTCAACCTACTTTAAGGTTGATAATGGCTCACAGCACAATGAGCTCGAGCAATTGTTGACGGCTTTCTCGAAGAATGAATTGGATCAGTTAATGAAATTGATGAAGTTGTCGACGTTCAAGCACCTGGAAGAACACGTGCGTGAGCATGCATCCGAATGGAACGCCTTCGTGAAAACCCCGTCGGCGGAGGAAGCTCTTCCAACTGACTGGGACGCAGCTTATTTGGCAGCTTCGGCGAGTCCGCGCCGAGCTGCATTCCGAAACGTCATTTTAATCCACTTCCTACGGCCTGATCGTATCACGTTCGCATCGGAGCGATACATTGAACTGGTTTTCACGTCTTCGTTCCCGTGGCGAGGTGAGATTGAACTCTCGAAGAACATTGAAGAAGACACGCAGGCTACACGCGGAGTGCTTCTATGTTCTACGACGGGTTTTGACCCAAGTGCACAAATTGACGAGTTGGCTGCGGTATTGCAGAAGAAGTACAATTCTGTATCCATGGGTTCATCTGAAGGTTTTGATGCGGCTGAGAAAGGACTGAATACGGCGTTGAAGCATGGTACATGGCTGCTGTTGCGCAATGTTCACTTGTGCCCGTCATGGCTGGTGAGTGTGGAAAAGAAGCTTTACAATGCGCGCGAGAGCGTGCACCAGAACTTCCGCTTATTCCTGACGAGCGAGATTAACCCAAATCTGCCTGTAAATCTCGTTCGCATGTGCGACATATTTGTGTTCGAGCCACCTAGCGGCATGAAACTGAGTATGGTGCGATCACTTGACACGGTACCAACTGAGCGCATGAACAACTCACCCGCAGAGCGTGCCCGTTTGTATTTGCTGCTTGCTTGGTTCCACGCGTTGGTGCACGAGCGTCTGCGATACGTACCAATCGGCTGGTCGAAGACGTATGAATTCAGCCAGTCTGACTTCCGAGGCGCGTGTGATGTCATTGACCGCTGGGTCGACTCCGTGGCGAGCGGCCGCGCTCATGTACCGCCCGATAACATTCCTTGGACAGCTATCCGAACCACGCTGAAAGAGTCGGTTTACGGTGGTCGCGTGGACAACACGTTTGACCAAGAGTTGATGGATACGCTTTTAGAGCACGTTTTCACGGCCGCTAGCTACGATAATACGTTTGAGCTTGTCGCGACAGATGATGGTAACGGCTTGGTTATTGCTGAGGGCAAGACCAAAGCACAATTCATGGAATGGGTTCTTGCCCTTCCAACGACGAACCCTCCTTCGTGGATGGGTCTACCTCGCTCAGCGGAGACAATGGTGCTTATTAGTCAGGGTGCGCGAATGTTGCGAAACTTGCAGGTGATGCAGGACTTCTATGGAACCGAAGGTGGAGACGATAGTTCTGGCGCAGACGAAGAAAACAAGATGGTGCTGGGCACTGCTGCTGCGAATGGCGAAGATGCGAGACCCAAATGGGTCCAGGATCTTGACCGCCGCGTTGGTGCTTGGCTTGACCTCTTCCCCGTGGAACGACTTACTGTACCAACAGTGCGTGATCCCGTTCACTTCGGCAACCCTGTCTACCGCTGCATGTTCCGTGAACTAGAGCTTGGATCGACGTTCCTCGGAAACGTTGTTGGTTTGCTGCAAACAGTGCAGCGTGTGTGTGCTTACAAGGCCAAGCCGTCGAACGAAACGCGTGAAGCCATGCGTACGCTGTACCGCGACCAAGTGCCCTCACAATGGGCTCAGATGTATCGTATTTCCGATGAACTGAACTTGGGCGAATGGCTTTCGGATTTCTCTCGACGTGTGCACCAGTTGAATGCCTTGGCTCAAGTCGCTCCGACGGAACTTCTGCAGCATCCTGAAGGTATCTGGTTGGGTGGATTCTTCTCGCCCGAGGCTTTTGTTACAGCTGCTCGTCAAAGTGCTGCTGCGGATATTGGCTGCTCGCTGGACGAGCTCCACCTGCTTGCAGATGTGGAGGATCCTTCGGTCTCATCGCCTGGTGGATTCACTGCTCGTGGACTACTGCTCGAAGGCGCCACTTGGAACTTTACTGGCTTCGCTCCGTCGAACGAGATTCGTAACAGTCTATCGGCTTTGCACCTTTGCTGGTCCCCGCGAAATGAGGAAACGGACAACCTTCGACTGCTCCCAGTGTATTCGAGCAGCAAGCGTGACACGCTGCTATTCTCGGTGGCAGTTCACGTTGAAGACTCCGCATTCCCGAAGAAGAAGTGGGTGCAGCGTTCCGTGGCTCTGGTGCTGTGGGAGTCACAGGCCTAATTTAGATTCGTAGACATACGCTTTGTTGCGAATTCCTTTATGAGATTGCATTAATGTAGTGGTTACCTATATGTTTGACAGACACAACCCAAAATCTACACAATCCATTTGACACACCTTGCTTCCATCTAATCGCTTTCATGTACGAGATGTGGATTGTGAAAGGAATGCTGCTCTTCTAGCCCCTCCCTCCGTCCCAAGATAACAAACTGGTACTCGTGGCTTTCTTTCTCAAGAGCTTCTCAACTCCTGGCTTGCTCATTCTCCAAATTGCTGCCAAGTTGGCAAACTTCCCTATCTATCTCCACATCGACCCTATCCAAGATGTCGTTTGCTGCTGCCTTCCTCTTCCTGCTCGCGGTTTACGAGGCTGCAGCTGAAGAAGCCTGTTCACCGCTCGAGGTCGTAAAGTTCGCTGAGCTGTATGCCAACCCGCACCTTCATCCATGCCAGAAAGTCTCGGCCGTGGCTCCACTCATGGGTTACCCAACGGGACCGCAATTGAAAGCCATGCGTGTAGCTGACGGTTTGTTACGCACTAGTCAAAGACGTTCTCGCTTTCGAGGCTGCCAACTGACCTGCCTTCTCAGACACGAAGCTGAACGCGTACAAACTGCAGTTTCCTGAATGCTTGCATGGCTGACAAGGATGAAGAGCACGAGAACAAAACGCACTAACTGTTGAAGCCTGCCAACAACAAACACGCCAATTCCAAAGCCAAGCGAGAGTAACAAACCGACCCCCTCGCCGAATCCCATCGATGATATGCACTTTCCGGTCCCAAAGCCCACCGATAGCAAGCACTACCCGGGTACAGAGGACAACAAACATACCCGACCCCAAAGCCTACCGACAGTAAGTACTACCTGGCACCGAAGCCAACCGACAGTAAGTACTACCCTTCCACCAACAAGCACTATCCAACTCCGAAGCCAACCGAAAATGACAAGCATTATCCGACTCCAAAGCCCACGGATTACGAGGATCATCCGACGCCAAAGCCAACCGAGGGCGACAAGCACAACCCAACAAAGCCATATCACTCGACTATGAAGCCAACGGACGGTGGCAAGGACCACAACAAACAGGAATCGCCAAAGATTGTCACGATCGAGATTGAGGACAAGCTCAGTTCGACATTTCGGTCGATCGGCAAAGAGACGGCTAAGGATACAAGTTGAGTATCGGCACCGCCTTACACGATTACAATGAACTTCGTCATTTAGCTTCGCAACAAACTAGAGCACCGTGCATTGACAAAATATCTACCAAAATCGAAGTGTTGAAGTAATATATTGCCCTTTACTAGCCGTTTTAATTAAAGAAAGAAATGTGTCCCTGTAGGCACTATATCCGTTCCCTCCCGAGTGCCATAACCTAGTCAAGCTGCTTCGTGACGGCGTGTCCAATTCGACAGGCTGTTGGGAAGAGAAGTAGTGCAAGGATTGAATTGACCACAGCGAAGCAATGGTGACCAACTTCTACTGTCGAAGCACCACCAAGAATATCGAAATCCAAGACAGCAGCCACGTCAACGTGTCAATCGCGATTCTAGCCCGTGACGGCTACCGGCAGCACAATAGGCTCAGTCTGACACGGACAAATCACTCCATAGTTAAAAACACAAATAGAGGTTCTTTGATTCCCCCGCCAACATACATATATTGCTCCTTAACACCACATTATTCTGTCACCCCAGCACGGCGCTGCTGCATCAGGGCAACGAGTACTGCGCGCAAATCACCAACAGTTACACCAGCACATGCGACTCTTCCCTGTTGCTGCTGTTGGTTACTGATAGATGAGCAAGTGGTACGAAGCGCTCGGAGTAGATGCAGCATATCTACTTGGGTTGGTTTGAGCATGAGCAGAACTTTTAGCTCCTCTGCATCACGATATTGCATACAATACTCTAGCAGTAGGAAATATACCGCACTCGAGGCGGTAGCACGGGTGCGTATCTCCAGTTCTTGTTCATCGTCACCTGCGTTTTGCTCGTTTTGCGAGTTCTTCAACAGCAGCAGAAGTCTCTGTTTGCTCTCTTCGTACAGGTGACACTGCAGCAGGGCTCTACAAGCTTCAGAGTGGCGACCACAGTAGTTCAAAAGGTCGACATATGCTAATAATGACGCCTTGGCAGCTTCGCCATCCTTGCTTCGTTTTCCTTGCAGCACTTTGTCTGTGAACACCCCCAGGGGAGGGAAAAGTGTCAAAGCTCGCTCTGCGTGGGACCGAGCTAAAGGTTGGTGTCCAGAGAGTGAGAAGATCCGAGGGCAAAAACGCTCCACACACCGAATAAATGGAAGTAGTGATGAGGGCTCGTACAGTAGATACAAGCGGCTCATAGACTCCAAGTACATGTGCTTCGAAAAAGAGGACGCGGCGACATTGCGAAAATCTGCTAATACTCTCTCACTGTGAAACAGACGATGACTGGGAGTTGCTTCTGCTTTAACCACACGGCGCGAGACTCCTCGGTGTTGCTCCTTGAAGACCACACCATCCAAAAGAAAAGACTCGAGCTGCAAAAGCCACTGCTGCCCTTGACGCTCCGAACTTGTGCTACAGCCGGCAGCAAACCGCAAACTACTCATAGGACGCAACTTTCGGCTCAATCGAAAGTTCCGTGCATCCTCCGGATCTAACATCGAATCCTTACGTCGATTGTAGTGTTGATCAGCTTGCATTGTTGTTAAATCAATTTCATTGATAGGTGCAGTAGTTCGCTTGCTCGCTGCTCGAGGTGAATGGTAGTCAGGGCTTCCGAATGATTCATACGACAGACATTCTTTCAAGGTAGTACCGCTGCTGGCCTCTAGGCGAGCGAGTTTACGTTTTGCCAGGACAATCCAGTTGGCAAGGTGCTGCAACGACTCCAGATTCGCAGGAGTTAGCCGAAGTAAGTGGGTTTCTGCTTTGGTGGCAGCACCCCAACCGTCCAAACGACCACGTGAGTGAATACCGCTTGCAGTACCATAAATCGCAGCGACGTGTCGTGCAAGTTCGTGAACAACGTGGTCTGAAGTTGCTCGGTTGTCGAGCAGTGCCAAGATTAATGCTGGACTAGAGACGGTGTGCCAGACAGCTTCCCAAGCTTCTGGATGGCTTTGAGTCGGGTCCATCGCGGAGGGAGTAACTTGTTCTAATACTTCGAGCGCGTAACGCACTGCTTCTAAGTGCGAGTCTCCGGTACCGTAGTCTTTCATCGCTAAAAACGCTGCTCCAGGTTTCTCTCTGTGAGATTCAAGTTTGCTTTCTTTTACCGAAGACTTCGACTGGTGGAATGTTCTCGCAATCGACTTTGCTGGAGGTAGGCGGATTGTCCAAAATCCACCTGGAGCCCATAGACCGATGGAACTTGCACCACCTGAAATGGTCCAGAACTTACAGCCGTGTTGCTGAGAGGAGTTTGCTATCGATCCCGGTAAGTCTACAGAATCAAGTAATTCGCCGGTGATCAAGGCATATACCCGAAGAACTCTTTGAGCAAGTACAAGAAACACATGACGGTGCGCAGCTATGTCTAATACTTCAAGGTCCGAGTCTTTCCCCGCATCACCAGGTTGTACCCACGGCATCAAAATTGTTAGCCTTCGAGCAACAAGCGCTGTGCAAGACTCGTTGTCGACTGAAATGTTGTTACCTTCGACGCTGTTAGAGGAACCCAGAGACTTTGGTGTTACGAGGTAAATCGCTCCTGATTCGCGATGTAATATGATGAGTTCGCCAGTCACGCTATGTACGCATATCATCATCAGAGAAATCTCAGGGACAACGCTCCCCTCGTCATGTGAAAAGATATTTTGCCAACTTAATTCCACAATCCTCAACGAAGCTGTCGAACTCCTAAAGAAGATACCTTGTGCTTTGGAGATTGCAAATAGACCCAGCTTTGAGTTCAACAACTTAATAACATCATCACACGCCGGCTGAGGTGTGAAAGCACTTCCAACAACCACATCAGTTGCCCGTAGAGCATCCGTCGCCCGCTCAAAACGCAATCGTCGTAGCTTCAACTTGGGCTCATGTTTCGTTGCTGTTGACCACCACACCAACTCCGTTGCACCACTGGATCCAGATCCAGCGCTGCTACCAGTCTCTCCGCTTAATCCCAACATCGCAGTATCGAGAGGCAAGTCCGTGGTCGTAAAAGCCGCTACCGGCCGGGTCCACTTCAAGTTCGGGTTCTCCAAGAAACACAGCCTGTTTAGAAAAACCCACTGGAACAGGTCTGCCTGCCACTCCCACAAAAATGCCATGCCGTCTTCCCTCGCCACGACACATCTCAACGGAGCTGCGGCTCCAACAGTTCTCGACCACGTAGACGACCCCGACGAAGAATGAAACGACGAAGTGGAGTCATTCAGTCCTCTGCTGCCGCTTCTATTGAGTTTCTGGTGCTTCGGAGCCCCTCCGGCGCTCCGAATAAACCGGATGGACACCACCCGGCAGTCGAATCTCGCACACAACAGCGGAGCCTTGACCAGCACGCTTCCTTCTTTGCCCCCTGCAGCCCTCGTGTGAGGTGCAAAGAGCTCCTGCAGCAGCTCCAGCTCGTCCACGTGCTGCGGAGGTAATTGCACCCCCGGGTTCTTATTTTTCCTGCTCTTGCTGCCGTCCTCGTAGCCTCCTCGACGTGACGGCGGCACTGCATCCAGCACGTAGACGACTCGCGGCGCAGCAGGAGCCGCAGCCGAAGTGTGCGTCACGGGCGTCGTATTACTCCGCGCCGGGGGCTTTAATTGTACCCCCGGGGGCTTCCGGACCAATACTAACGCCAAGTGACCGGCTGTTGGCACGCAAAGCTCCAATTCGTACGGAAACTCGGCACTAAACTGATCCTCCACGGTCGGCTCTTGCTCTTGCTCGTCCGGAACGCTGCCGGAGGTCAGCGCGCGCAGCAGACGTGCGCCTCGCACGGACGGCCACGTGAGGCCGCCGCGTACCACGCGCGTGCCCTGCGGCGGCGGCGAGGCGGCAGGAGGGAGCGTCATGCAGCTGCTCGAGGGAGGATTCGCTAATGCATACCACTTCAATCGAAGGCACGAATTAGATAATTAGGAGAGTTTTAGATAAATCGCGGGCGGAAAATGTGCGACGTGTGAGGAGGTGATCACGTTAATACAGTAAGTACATCTTCATTGTGGATGCGTGCACTTTAGACAAAAATAAATTTAAAGTTGGGATTATTTTACAGCAGAAACATTTTGTGGTGGTGGGGGGGGGGGCGGTTAATATGAGAATACAGGCTGTTACTGATAAGTCTGATCGGCACGCTCAGAAGTAGTCTGGCAGACATTTGGACAGTGGGCTGCGGGGCAGGATGCCGCAGATGTTTGGGCCGGGCGCTATGTAACAATGATGAAAGCTTTGACGGTATGAGATTGCGGTATACATGTAACACAATATCCAAGAGGTATCCATATGCTTGGAATTAGCTGGATGTGTGTGTGTGTCGAATCGCCGACGTGGTTAGGTCTGACCGCCCATTTCTTATGAATTCTCTTGACATATCCAGATACACGTACGTTTTTGCGAACGAATCTGTATTAATACAGATTCGTTCGCAAAAAAAAACTAGACTTTGTCAAGCCCATGCATACGCTGGGGCAAGTGCTGTGGGACGTTCGGCGGTCGTAACACGTAGTATTATTAATACGTGTGGTGGGTCTACGGTCGCGGCAAGGCATCTCGAATGAAAACGCGTTCACGTGTTCATAGTTGTCACTGGGGAAGATCGTCGGCCGCAGCTTGAGCAGGACACCAAGGCGCTGGATGTTATGACTGACGTCAGAAGTATAGGCGGGAATAGAGATCATTGCCCCGTTCGTCCCTCACACGCACCTACGACTCGTATCCATAGACTACACGTCGCGGCACTCTGAATAGTAGGCCGGGATACCGTGTGTACTTGAAAGAATAAAAACGCTGAAGAGCCACTGCATTCTCCAGGCGTTGGAGCAGTTTACAGTACGAGCTGTACAGCTGGCATCAGATTGCAGCGGGACTCGCATGTTTTTCAGACAGGATGGTCAAATTCCTCTCGCGCCAATCGCTTGTGCAGACTTCGCCTTGTTGTGGACGACTTCGGTCAGCAAGCGCTTTCGACGAAGGTCAGGCCGATCCCTTCGATAGGACGACGCGCACTTTTAACGTGTCCTCGTGGTGCATTGGTGCATTTTTGATTCACGTTCCACGCACGCAGCCCAATAGTCCGACGTAGCGGGACAGCGCTGAGCAGTAAAATGACAAGCACCGAAGAACTCGACCAGCCGTCCTGGGCGATAGTGCCTTGCGTGAACCCGAGAGAGGCGCCGCTCATCAGCTCTGGCCATGCATGTGCTGTGCGCGAGGGCTTACTCTACATTATCGGAGGTGAGACTTTGCCCTCCTAGGGCGGACCATCGGCGCTCTGTCGACTGGCAACGAGGTGCATCTCTTGAAACGTGCTGGGGTGGACTAACGATTGTGTTGTGTTTGCAGAGCGCAAACTTCCCACAGCCCCAACGCGCAGCAGCTCGGTGATCCGACAGCAGCCCAACAACTTTTTCGAGTTCAATTTTGCTCGCAAGGAGTGGTCGACGGTTTTGGGTAATGGTGTGTGTCCGAGTCCACGCAAAAGCCACTCCGCTGTGGTCTACAAGGACGCGCTGTATGTTTTTGGCGGATACGACGGCGACAAGCGCCTGAATGATTTCTTCTCTTATAATTTCTGTAAGCTGCGTGCGTGTGAAATGGACATGGTAATTGATCTCTGCACTGACGTGCTCAATTGTGGGAATGCAGTGACGCAAAATTGGACCAACGTGTTTGTGAACGCTGGCCAGCAGCCTACGCCTAGATACGGCCACGCTGCTGTAGTCTATGGTTAGTGTTCCTTTCCAGCTGCACTAAAGATGGTCATGGTTAACTTGCTGCATGCTCTACTCGACCAGAAAACGCGATGTACATTTTCGGTGGGAGTGACAGTCATTACGATCGGGAGTCAATATCAAGTCGCAGTTCAAGCGAATATGGGCGACTGGACTCCGGTCGCCATGTCAATGACATGCACTCGTTCAACATGGGTACGTGATAACTAAGCTGCTCTATCGGCTGAACATCATCATATTATAATGTACTCACCACTGTCGCCGTGCTTGTTGTGGCAGAAACCAACTCGTGGTCGCTTATCCGTACCAGCGGAGAAGTACCTTACCCTCGGTATGAATTCCAACTATACACAGTCGGTCAGTGATTTCCTTGGACTAATTAGCTGCGTTTATCTTGTATTAGAGAGGGGGCATCGATGGTTGTGTACAAGAATAAGTGTCTTTTGTTTGGAGGATACGACCATGATCTGGGTTACCTGAACGACGTCCATCTCTTCAACTTTGGTAAGTTTTGTTAAGTACTGTACTGTGATCCTAAAACATGGTATCTTATTGCGTTTGCGGTGCTTCGATGCTAACAGAATCCCGAGTTTGGTCAAGCTTGGACACGAAGGGCAAGGCTCCGCCTGGCTGCCACCACCCTCTGGTGACTTTGCATAACAACTCTCTATTTATCTTTGGCGGAAAGACGGACCCAAATCTACACGAGCTCGACCTTGGTAAGACTAAAGATATAATAATGTGCATGAGGCGTATGACTTACCGGCGAGGATTTTGTTTTGGCAGAGTCAAACACTTGGACAACCGTATCGTATGAAGGTCCCTCCCCAAAGAGCAGTGCGCCTGCAGGATGCGTCAACGATGGCAATTTGGTCGTCTTGAGCAGCTATAATAACGGAGTCAGCTTTAAGCAGTTCAAATTACCAGAGAGGAAGGCCAAACCGAAGACTGATCAAGATCTTATTCCCGAAAAAGACGGCACAGTGACAGCTCACCTTCACTCACTGGTCAATAACCAGCTCATGAGCGATGTCACTTTCTTAGGTAAGGCTTTATCGGTCTACGTGCTAGCATTTTACGACTTTCTCACTCTAGCTACCCCTCTCTCGGCTCGCGTGATTTAGTCGAAGGAACCCCAATTTTTGGTCACAAGAGTCTCTGTGTGCGATGCGATTACTTCAAGGCTATGTTCACTGGAGAGGTATGTATTTTGTTGCATTCTTACTTGAGAAGTTACCCATTAACCTTGTGTGATGCATAGATGGTGGAAAGCACTGCAGCTGAAGTTGAGATCGCGGACGTCAATCGGTCGACGTTTCTCTCCTTGCTTGAATATGTTTACACGGATCGGCTATCTGTTGCGGATGAAGAAATCCAAGATTTGTTTATAGCTGCAGACCGGGTACGTGTTGGAGTTATGTATTTACTGATTGTCGCGGGAGCCCTTTTGACCATTGCTTCCTGCGCACTGTTCAGTACGGCATCGAAAGCCTGAAGCGACTCTGTGCACAGAAACTACTTAAGTCGGTGTGTGTGGACAACGTTTCAAGCATCCTCCAGGCAGCCGACCAACACAATTCACCGTCGCTACGAGACGAGTGCTTTGCGTTCACGCTTCGCAATTTCGACACTGTCTCGAAAACTCCGTCCTTCCTTGAGATGGCCCGCACCAACATTGAGTTGGCTCTACAGATTCTGCAGCAGCGCTAGTAGAACGGTGCATGCTACTTGTATTTGAAAGAATTGCTCGCGCTCGTCATTGCAATCGAGAATAAGCATGTTAATAGCGGTGTTTCCAGGATAGCGTGGAATGTAACGCATTACTACGGTGTTAGTAGTTGTAGTAATACACGTCGTAGCATAACGCTACTTCAAACAGTGATGCAAGAGGTAGCTGCCCCCCCCCTAAAAGTCAAATCTGAATTGCGACTATCGATTTTTTTCCACACTGACAACCATCGATCATTCAGCATGTGCTCTTGTCAGCTGCTTTTGGTCTATATGAGCAACTGCGTTTAACAAATAGCTTTGGAGATTATTTCCAGCTCAAGGTACTATGGATACTGCGGCAGATGTGGAGCATAACGCAAGTAAAGAATTAATGAGCAAGCTACATTTCAGGTTTTCCATCGGATGAACTCAAACTCACATAAGTCACACCATCGGTCCATAAATTATCATTTTCAGTTTAGCCATCACTTCAAAGCTGTGCGAAACAAAGGCTGCCTCTTGTATCATCCCGCTTTTGTTAAGAGATTTCAGTTTCTATATCAGCTTGACAGCAAGATCCCAGTTTTATTCTCGGCAGCTTCATTAGCCAGTGTCATGTTAGCTTTGTAAGACTCCCCATCATAATGACACCCTTAACCTTAAAAGTGATGCACTGTACAAGGTTCACTACCATAGGTCGCGATCAGAAAACACTAACGTCTCCCAGTCTGAGTCTGGCATCAAGTCTTGGGAGATTGGATTTCGCATTAAGGTTTTAGGTCCGATTTTTGGGTCCGGAATGGATCCAACTTTTGATCCGACTGTACCAGATACTAAAAAATCCATGTGCTTGCAGTGCTCATGCTTTTATTTGCTAACGTACTTTCATTGGCTATACCTGGCTTCTAATACCTCGTGTTTAAGCAGAAATAGGATTTTGCTGAATATGGCCATCGATTTTCGACTAGATCTCCCCACTTAGAAGCTATCAATGCTCTTTGGAGTTCGAGTTGTAAATTTTTCGCAGTCTGGTAACGGCTGCACTACCAACAGTTTGAATTGCAAATATCAACTGGTAAGCGGTTTCGGCGGCCGTTTCCTTTCCATCATTATGTCGACCAGAGTACTTGTGCTCCAACCTCGGTTGAAACAAGTCCGAACGTACGAAAGAATCGCTAAACAACCCAGTCATAGCTTTCATTGCCATATGACGCCCCACACATACTCGAGAGCCGGCGCCAAATGTCAAGTCAACACCAGCAGCAAAAGCATCCAGAGCCATTTCGTCAAGTGGAACCAAAATATGCGTGTTTGGAGCGATGTCTACCTCAGTATCACCGTAACGGAAGTACCGCTCGATCACAGGGAACGGGTGAGCCCTGCAAACACATTGTCGAATAATATCAGGCGTAATTGATTGTGATACGGGTGTTGTCTTGACCCATTCAGCAACTGCTACTGCAATGTCGGTCAAGTTGATCGAGGGCGAGATTACGAATGGCTGCAAAATGAGCGAATAATATTCCGGCTCTGCCCACTTCTCGCCAAACACCTCATACAATCGAGGAGTGCGTCGGACTTGTTCCACACACCACTCAACAGTACGTTGTTTCACCTCACAGTCCGCAACGCCTTTGAGCGCGAGTTGCTTGCGCCATTCCCACGTCGCATGACAGACCACTGCGAATTTGTTGTGGTCAAACTCCCGCTCAAAAACCCACTCGTAGAAGCACGCAACGGACAGCTCGTTCAGCTTTAGCGCATCAATCACCGTCTTGGACGCCAGTAATTCTCGGCCTCGCATCTCAAAAATGGTGGTAAGCTCGGATATCGGCTGCAGCACTTGCGTGAGTTTCGTGAATCGCAATTTCATCCGCTGCCACTGTTCTCCATTAACTGATTCAAGCGATACAACAGGCCTCCAGGCCGGGAGCGACAGCAACGTCTCGATCAAATCGCCCTTGTCTCCACTCGCTCGCAGAACTCGAACAGCGAGGTCCGGGTCCGTCACCCACTTGACGTTGACACCTTGGAAGAAAGCGATCAGGTTGAGCAGCAAAGTGCGCAATGCTTGGGATCGAATGCCCACCATCACAGTCGCGATAACGTAGGCGAAAACCACCGCGAGCACCAAGGTGCCAACCACCTGCAGCATGATCTCCATACCAGTGACTTTCACGATGGGCACAAAAATTACCTTTTCTCTGTTCGAGAACGACGTGACGAACCCATTTCGTTTTCCCCCATTTTTCAAAATCTTCCTGTGTTTAATCCGATACCTGAAAACCGTAATAAAACACAACAAGGAACACGTTTTCCACAAATTCCTGTTAAACGGCTAGCGACCACCAGTATCAATCACGGTCATCATGGCGGACGTGCATGCCCCCGCGTCGACCCCAGATGCGACGCCCAGCGCTGCAACCACCTCGAGCGTCACCGCTGATGTCTCTTCCCCACCCCCAGGAATTGGGACCTCTTCAAACGCCCTGGAAGCCACGCAAACCTCCGATATCGAGGCCATCAAGGTGCCCAGATCCACCCCGGCGGGCGATGTGAACGACCCCGCCACGTACAAGCGCAGCCAGGACCCGAACTGGAAGAACACGGGGCTGGACGACATCTACGCTACGTGGGACAAGCTAGTGCCCGTGGAGGACCTGCCCAAGTACGAGGAAATGGGTCAGTTCCTGGTGGAGCACGATCCCCAAACAGCTCGTGAGCTGGAGAAGGTGTTCGTGCTGCTGCGACGCAAGTTCAAGTGTCTGCCCAAGAAGTCTCAGATGAAGTTCGTGCTGGGCTTGCTGGTGCAGAAGGGCGCGGCTCCCAAGGGCCTGGCGCTCGAGAAATTGCTGGTCAAGAAGGCGCAGAAGAGTCAGTCGGGCGTGTTGGTGGTCACGGTGCTCACCAGTCCGTACCCGGAGGTGGGTGGCAAGAAGCAGCGATTTAGTTGCCAATGGAACTGCTACTATTGCCCGAATGAACCGGACCAGCCGAGGAGCTACCTGCACGACGAGCCGAGCGTGCTGCGTGCCAACCGGAACGACTTTGACCCGGTGCTGCAGTTTTGCGACCGCTGTGTGACGCTGGCGATGAACGGCCATCCTGTCGATAAGATTGAGTTGCTCGTGCTGGGAGGAACGTGGGCGTCGTACCCTGTCGAGTACCAGGAAACGTTTATTCGGGACTTGTTCTACGCGGCAAACACGTTCTTTGACAGAGAGAAGCGAGAGCGCCATAGCCTTGACGAGGAAAAGCTAGAGAATGAGACTGCAGCTGTGAAGATCATTGGTATCACGCTAGAGACGCGACCAGATTGCATTACGCCGGAGGAGCTGCGTCGATTCCGCCGGTATGGATGCACCCGTGTGCAGCTGGGCATCCAGCACACTGATGATGCGATCTTGAAGAAGATCAACCGTGGCTGTACTTCAGCTGATGCAGTGCGTGCGTTGAAGTTGCTGCGTGACTGCTGCTACAAGACCGACATTCACCTAATGCCAAACCTACCTGGTAGTGACCCGGAGAAAGATCGTGCTATGTTTGACTACGTGCTGCACTCGCCGGACTTGCAGGCAGACCAGTGGAAGATCTATCCTTGTGAAATTACACCATGGACTGTAATCAAGAAGTGGTATGACGAAGGGAGTTATGTGCCGTACCCTGATGATAAACTTATCGACCTGCTGATGGACGTTAAGGCTGAAGTACACCCTTGGATCCGTCTCAATCGTGTCATTCGCGATATCCCAAGTCAGTACATACTGGGAGGAATGGATGAGCCAAACCTACGTCAAGTTATTTGTAACAAGATGATTGCGCGAGGTACACCCTGCAAGTGCATCCGATGCCGCGAGGTAAAGACTGACGATGTGGCAATTTCATCCGCGGAATGCGTGATTCGCCAGTATGAGGCTAACGAAGGAGACGAGTATTTCATTAGCTTTGAGACCCCGGATCGCTCCAAGATCTGTGGTTTTGCGCGGCTCCGTCTTTCGCAATCTGCTGGAGGCGGTGTGTTCCCGGAACTTGAAGGTGCCGCGTTGATCCGCGAACTACACGTGTACGGTCAGCTGGTGGCTGCGGTGAGTAAGTCCAAGAAGGCTGCAGCCAATGGTGCTGCCAGTGATGCAGAGGGATCACACGCTCAACACACGGGATTCGGCACGCAGCTGATGATGAAAGCAGAGGAGATTGCTCGCGCTCACGGATACAAGAAGATGGTTGTAATTGCTGGTGTTGGTGTTCGCAACTTCTATCGGCGGTTAGGATTTGAAGTAGAAGGTGAGGGTGAGCTGATGATCAAACACCTGAAGGACCTGCCTACGTATGGTATCTGGTCGAAGGTGAGCTCGTTTGCATCCAAAAACGTGGACAAGGAATACACGGCCGAAAACCTTAGTAAGATAGTACTCGCTGGCGCGTTTGCCATTAGTGTTGCGGCTGCTATCGTGATCCGAAGAAGGTGAATCGAACCTACTAAGTACTCCGGAGCAGATCCTTAGCAGAGTAGTTTGACATTAATGACTTACAACTTGCCTTCAATTTTTACACGGAAAGGCTTCGCGGTGTGACCCTGCTCTAAAAAATACTGCCCCCTAATTTATGGCAAAAAGCAACAACATTAGTTGCATCCGCTGCTTCAAAAGTCAATAACAGCATACTATTAGCAATCGACAACCTACAGCTGAAAAGATCGGTGGATATGACCCGTGCCGCGCTATTGAAGTTGAAGTGCAGCAACAAGCATATTATTTCTTATATATTGACGCATCGAACAGGGACCCACGAGATGCATTGACGAATGCCGTCAAAGGCTTTCACCGCCCGAAACAAACACCGCAACTTCACAGAGGAGTTCGATAGTAAAAGCAATGAAAAAAACAAAACTCAACTTTCACCATAGCGCAAGGATTCCTGAAGGCAGCACCCGAAGTGACTCACTACGAGATTTACCAAGTACCAAGAAAGTTGCCGAAGCGAATCAACTGCCCGAACCATGACGTCGTGCCGATGGACGAATTTGCTGGACGAGCTGCTGCTGGACGTCGCCGGCCGCTTCGCCACTTGGCCAGAGCGAGTGAACGAGTTCTCGAGCACCCTCAAGCGTCGAGACTTCGTGGTGACGCCCGTTCCGCCGTTCACGGTGGAGGAAATGCAGAGCCACTTGAAGGAGCTCTGCGAGCAGATTGCAACTGCAATCCCCAGCGACAGCGCCATATCCTGGAGCCACAAGCGCAAGGAGCTGCTCCTCGCCATCGACAGGAACACACAGGGAGAGAGCTACGAGGTCAAGACGGTGCTGTTCAACCAAGCCGTCAAGGAAAAAGGGTGGACGTTCTCCACTTCGCTGCAGCAAGTCACGCGGAAACTCAAGGCAATGGGTAGGAGCAGCTTAGATACTTCTATGCAATCGGCAAAGGCCTCTGAGACGGAGATCCAGAAGCGTAGCAAGCGTCCAAGACAACTACATGTAGCTCCTATTCGTGGCAAGAACGCTAAGCGGCAGAAGGTAAGGAGTGGTGCTAACGCATTACGCACTAGGAACAGTACTGTCATAACCAGCCACCCAGCGCCTACTGTTGCTGGTGTTGCCGGTGGCGGTGGTTTGCTCGAAGAGAGCGACATTGAGGATTTCAGCCTCTCCATGGAAGGAATCAATGCCATTGAGAGCGATATCGAGAACGACATTGCTGCACTACGGGGAAAACCCACAGCGATTGCTGCTGCTGGCATCGTTAGAAGGTCTGGCACTGCAACTCATAAGTCGGTCCCAACTGAGGGTGGTCTACTTCAGCACCATGGTTACCAAGGCGGTTCGGGTGATTCAGATGCGTGCTCATGTGATGAAACTTCCGATGGTACGCTCGAGCAGGGAACATCATTTGAAGGTGAGGAAGGTGGCTGTACTAGCCAGAAAAGCATGGGTGCTGGTGATAGGGATGACATCGCGAAGGAAAATGGGATTGGTGTTGGGGAAGCGGTTTCTGGCCTGGGCAATATGGCGGACCATTTACGGTCGCTAGTGAACAACAAACTGATGAGTGATATCACTTTTCTAGGTAAAAAGAATGTCTGTTCGGATGAAGATAGCTGTGTGGAGTTCACGCGCTTGTTGGTGTCCATTGCTTAGTTGAAGGAGCTGAAGTATTTGCCCACAAGTGCATTTGTGTGCGCTGCGACTACTTCAAAAGTATTCTTGCGCAAGAGGTAAACGGAAAAACGTTGGTCGAACACGGTGAAAAACTTTCTGATAGTAACATGCTGTGAGTCGTACGCCAGGTAGTGCAAGATAACGCTCACCGTGTTGAAATCTCGGGCGTCAACGAGAAGACCTTTTTGGCTATCCTGAAATATATCTACACGGATGCTCTCGAAGTCGCGGAAGATGCTGTTATGGAGATATTTTCCGCAGCGAACCGTGTAAGCTCGTGTTCCTTGCGGGTAGTGGACTGCTCAACTAGCACTGACGCTGTTCATTGGTTTCAAACAGTACGGCATCGAAGCTCTCAGAAAGCTTTGCTCGCAGAGATTGACGGGTTTGGTGCGTATCGAGAACGTTGCGGAGATTTTGCTGGTTGCTGATAAGTATGACGATGCGACGCTGCGAGACGAGTGCCTTTCATACACGCTTCTCAACCTAGAAGCTGTCGCAAAAACGAGGTCGTTTCAGGTGATGGCTCACAGAAACCCTAACATGATGGTCTCAATTGTGCAGCAGCTATCGAGCCGCGCGTCGTAAGGGTGCTAGCGTCTAAAGCTCAATCGGTAAGACTACAACTCCTACCAAGGCATTCATTCATGAATACCATACTGCAACGATGCAAAGCTAAGCAATTTCAATTACACTTTTGAACGCTGGATTTTCACATCATTTTAAAACTAGAGTCCGATAGCATCCTGCGAAGACAATAATCTTGCTAAATACTTCAGGCATTTATTAACATAACTAGTTGAATACATGTAATTTGCGAGATATCGCTACACCCAAATTGACCGATCCTGTTCTTGACGGAAGTCTGACCGTGAAACAACAGACTTGGCCATAGCAGTAGAAGTAGCGGCGGCTGCCGTGGCAGTGGCGACAGCTGTACTAGCAGCAATTGCAGCTGATGCCCGTTGGCTTGAAATCAACGAGTCATCCAACGCCACGAGCACATCCTGCATTGAAGGACGTTCAGCGGGCGAGTCGTGGAAGCAGTTCAGCATCAGTTTCTGCAAGGAGGTTGGTAGCTCTTTCGGCACGGGAAGACGTTCGCCACGCAAAACATGCATCATAGCCTCAACAGGCGTCAGAGCCGCAAACGGCGGAGAACTCGTGTAGGTCTCCCACATTAATACACCAAACATGTACACGTCAGAGTCGTACGAAAATGCGTGTGGTGGCTGTAACGACTCAGGCGCCATGTATTTAACAGGGCCCACAGCATCTTTCATCAGCATTCCGGCAGTTTTAGATTTCACACGGCGGCAAAGGCCAAAATCGCAAATTCGTACATGGTTGCCCTGGTCCACGAGACAATTTCGTGCAGCTAGGTCGCGGTGGATGAAACCACCTTCGTGAATATTGAGCAGTCCTGCAGCAGCGTCCTTTAGCATTCCAGTACGTTCATCCAGTGTTAATGTGGAGCTATGTTGACCACGCAGATTATCTTCCAGACTGCCATACGGAAGATACTTGGTCACCAACGCCAGCGGGAACTTCGTGTCTGTGGATGCTCCCACAAACGGGACAATACACGGGTGATGACCAAACATATTCAGCATGGCGGCCTCGTGCTGGAACTCGCGCACGATCTGGGATGTAGTTTCGCCAAATTCGCTGGCTCGAATTGTTTTCACGACTACATCTTCACCATCTAGAGATGCACGGTATGCATCACCGAAATACCCCTGACCTACAAGCTCTTTCATCTCCAGGGACCGGAATGGAATCTCGCGATAGGTCTGCTCCATCACATCCATCCAGCCTTCGAGGACATCGGATTCTAATTCACCCGGGTCCATCGCGCGAGATCCAACTAACACGAACGAGTTGAGCACAGCGACGGACGATCCGACTGTTATGCGAGCCTTGAACAGCACTCGTCCAAATGCTGCGCCTTCCGTACATACCACATTATAATCTACGCTAGAGATTTCTCCTTCCCAAGCAAATCCTTGAGTTGCACCATTCAATACCTGAAAACCAGTCGGTGTCTCTAAAGTCACGTGCACCAGTGCACCACGACGAACATTCAACTTTGTTTCTAGCGAGAGCTTTCGTGATCCAGGATGGTCACTCTTGGCTAGCTCATGCATTTCATCGCGCTGGTTCAAAAGAAATGCCCATACTGTAAACTGGAACGGTTTTGGAGAAGGGCATACGCTCGGTGGTGCAAACGCACTAAAGTTTACACGATCTCGATGACCAGGTACACCAAATTCGGACTTCGCATTTAAACCGCCCTCTTCTGCAGTTAATGCTGATTCAGAGCGACGGTGCGGTGGTACGGCAGCCATTTGAATAGAGCGGTACACATGCTGAAATTTGTCCGTCGGGAATTCCTCATCATGAACACTGTTGCTCGGGGAAAGGATGTCGTAGTCGTGATCGATGTCCCCAAATGAATCACGGCCCATGTCAGTGCTTCTAGGCGAACCAATTGGAGAAAAGCTATCGTAGCTTGGTTGCTCCGATGGGCCTCGATAAATTGGGCTGGGATCTAGCGCGGTAATGTAGTGGGGAGGGCTGTCAGTGTAGCTGAGCGGTGCATACGCTCGCATATTTGTCACATCATCCTCTTCGTAAGAGCGTGTAATGTTTCCGTAGCGACCTTGTATCTCAATATCGCTAATATCGTGAGTAGAAGCAGCTTGAGTAACCGGTGCAATACTCACTGACCGTTTATTCTCGCGCTCGTCGTGTTCTACCGTATCGGTTTGATCTGAAACCCCGCTCGAAGTCTGAACTTTGTGGTCAAGAGAAGTGCTTGGTCGACCTAGGGTACGAGACGATAACGCCCATTTCCGAGGGTCTCCACGGGTTTGCAATTTCGGTGTCTGCATTCTCCGAGCTGATGCGGCAGGAGGAGCTGATATCATATCTGAGTTCGATATAGTGGCCGCCACAGTTGGAAGCGCTGTATGACGTGAAGCACTGGATGTTGGGTCACCCGGTTCGTGCAACCGTACCTGTGTTGAGCCCGGCTTTGACTCAAGTGGGTGCAATACTTCATCAGCCGCCAGTTCAATTTCTCTTGCATATCTGTCACGTTCTTTAACCTCAACATACTTTTCCTGGGTATCACTTGATTTATCACGTCGCTTGTCAATCTTTTCTCGGGCAGCGTGGAGTTTCTGCTCGTATTTGTGCACTTTCCTTTCATAACGTTTCTGCTTCCACTCGGCACGCATACGGCAAATATCACTAGCTCTTGACTGTTCTGACCTTTTGGCTCTGCCACCATCGAGATGAAGCTTACCTGCCTGGTTAGCATCGTCAAGGCGCACCTCGTCCAAGAGACGATGGGCTTGACGACGGCCATGTAACGAATCACGCGTGAAATGTTCCTGGTCTGATTTGTTCATAGTCGACCATGTCAGGCCGGCCTCATCGTCATCGTCGCTGGAATCTGAATCACTGTGGTTTTCATCTAAAAACCGAAAGTCCTGCTGACCTGCCGGTTCGGATATGCTTTTATGGAATGAATTTCGACGATAATGGTCATGATTTTCGTCATCAAGAATGTTGAATCGTTCCCGCCATCCATCGTCACTTCCCCACCGCGGGCGCTTAGGCGGAAAAGGTGGTGCTGATGGGGTTAAATCGAGCGCCTCATACATGCTTTTGTGGGCTGGCTCTTTCACGAGTTCATTGTCTTCGCCATCTACAACTCTTGCTGCAACAGGAACAGCAACAGCATACACATCATCGAAGCTGTTTCGCCGACGGATTCCCCTTCTTCCTTTCCCTCGTGCTTTTCTTCTGTTTTGATCGACACCAGGCCAGCCCCAACCTTGCCAGCCAGACCAGTGTTGAAGCCATCGCTGACGCCAATCATCACCCCATAGGTACGCACCATCAAAGGGTGGAAATGGTAGTGGCCCCTGCACATTAGGTCTCATTTGGTTGAGACGCGCGCCGCCTCGACCAACACCCCGACCCCATCCAAATCCAAACCCAAATCCTCCTCGACCGAAACCTGTTCCCCTCCCACCAGCACGTCTCCGACCATGGTCACCGCTGTCGCTGCTTGCACGCGGTCTGCCGGCATTTGTATCACTGCTCGCCTTCCCTTTTCCACTCGGCTTAATCACAACTTTGCAGCACCACATCGGCAGTTCCTGTTCGTGGTCGTGGGTTCGGATATCATCTTGAAACGCGCGTTCCGTATGAGGCATGGACGGCGGCGGCATCGGCGGCATCATCCGATTGGGCGGGTACGGGAAGTCCGCGCCGTCAACCCCGTCGGGCTGCCGCTTCACCTCCGTCCGCCGCGTCCTCGCAGCACTCGACTCGCTGGCGCTGCGTCTCCCCTGGTACAACCCGCGCGCCACCGCTTCCGCCGAGGGCTTGGTCTCGGCCTCAGCCTGGCGGTCTCGGCGCAGCGCGTTGCTCTTGTCCGGCATCGTCCCGTAGCTGCATCCGCGCGTCGCCACGCTGCGTCTCTCCTGTGCGTCCCCAGCCGCCGTCCGTGCGGCGAGGTGCTGCCCCCTCTCGCGGCGGAACAGCACGCCGGACACGGCCGTGGACACGAACAGCAGCGCGCGCGCCGACGCGACGCCGAGCTGGTGCGCCAGGAAGGCGAAGGCCAGCGCCGTGAGCGCCTGCGTGGCGGCCGAGTCCGCCGCCACGACGCTGACGCCTTGCAGCCCCGCGGCGCTGGGCAGCACCTGCGCCGCGCTCACGAGCCACGTGAGCAGCGGCGCGGCGCTGAGCACGAGCGCCAGCGCCCACTTGAGCACGAGGAAGTAGAGCAAGGACAGCAGCAGCACGGGCAGCGTCACGTCCGCCGTCTGCACGGCAGTCCTAATTGAGGGTGCGAGCTCGCCCTCGTCTGCTATTAACGAGTTGATGGCCGTCTCCGAGCGCCACAGCGCGCGCACGAGGCGGCGCGCGAGCCGCGACGAGCCCGCGAGCAGGCAGCCCACGAGCAGCAGCAGCGCCGAGCCGGACACGAGGAACAAGGCGCACAGCGCGCAGGCGAAGGCGAAGGACGCGGCGTGGAAGCTCAGCGTGCGCAGCACGGAGGCCGCGACGCCGCGGCGTCGGGATGGCATCGCCCGCTTCCTTTCGATATGTGCTGAGTGGCGTATAGTGGAAGCGAGTGCAGTATACAAAAAGAAGGGGACGGGAGGGGGAAACGAATACCCGTGCAAACAGATGAAGAGATTGATCGGCGTTTGAAGAGAGAAGCGGAGGGTTGTATGGACACGGGATGCGAGACGTGATACTGGATACCAACATCCCGCTGGCGACTCAAGGTGGATAGATACTACAGTACTTGGGATGAAGAGATTCACTTCAACGAACCGAGAGTGGACCGTAGTATGCCTTGACTGAACTTTGCCCCCCCCTGCACTGGAGGGACTCGATCCAGTAAAAAAAATAAGGTGCGAACAACAACCAACACAACCGGCGCTTTTAAGAAAACGTGTATTGTGGTGGTAATCTCGAGGGTGCACGCACGCTGGCAAATAGCACTCGACTAGCCAGTCGCACAAGAGAGAGGTGATGGTGCTCCCGTCGACTTTTGCCTTGCTTAGCTAGAACAGCATCTACTATTCTCGCCAGCATAAATAATGACTTTTGGCCCGCGAGGGAGCACCAATGCACCTGTATATAACTTACAGACTTGAGCGTGTGAAGGACGGGTGAAGGGGCGCGCGACGGCGAGCAACCTAAACCCTGCGGCAAATGAGAGCGGTTCCAGTCAGTCCAGTTCATGCACCAGATCCTCCACCTTGCGATCCTGGAGCACCGTGAGACCTTCAGCCACCTGAAAGTACACGTGCACGTGAAAAATATCGATGGATCGCTCCGGGTTGTCATCGTAGTTCCACCTCTCAACATGAGGCGCATTGGCGTCGATCCAGTTCTCCACGTACTGCTTCACCTGCTCGTGGTTCAGGTCCTTGACATGCCACAACGTCCAGTGCTCGATGCCTGCAGGAGTGTCATAGGGAAACATGTTGGGCTCCAGGAACGCAGTCCTACCCTTAAGAGTCGTGGCAAAAATATGCTCCTCAGCGGTTCCATACTTCTCCGCGATCTCGTCAAGGTGGTCCCACTTGCGCTCCTTGCACTCGTCGGTTCGACTCCAGTACTCGATGTAGAGCGTACGACGGCTACGGCGACGCGGCGACTCGCTGCTACAGTCAACATCAGCAGCGGAATCCATTGCAAGACACTCAGAGGCATAGGCGCCATCATCATAGCCATCATCACGAGACACAGCAGACTGGTAAGGTTCCTCGTCCTCCTCAATGTCAGTGGGCAGGTAGTCGCTGTCGGCCTCAGCGGGCGTAAGCTCCTTCTTGCTCTTCTTGGTCACTTGGTGCTGCTCCCCGTCAGTCTCGTCGTCGGCTTTGCGCTTGAGCGACTGGGAGCTGCTCACAGGATGCGCAAGAGCCTCATTAATATCAACGGAACCCGATGCCGAGCGCAGGGCACGCATACCGTCCAGGGACTGTGCCTGTTCCTGTTCGTCACCTGGGATTGCGTCACTGCAAGTCTGAACAACACCAGCCATAGCCACGCAGTAGTTAGTCGACCATCACTCACAAGTCCGTCATTCCTCTGCCACTCACCTTGTCGCTGGAGGGGGCTGGCTGCTTGTCAGTGGCGCTGCGGCTGAAATCCACGTCAGAGATGGAGGACGGCGACGTGCAGAACGCACGGGGCGAGTCCACACGCTTGGGTGTCTGGGACGTCGAAGGCTCCATACTGACTGCTGCGGGGCACGGCATCGTCTCTGGGGTCGTGTTCTACGTGGGTCTTCAACTACACACGGGCACCTGCCTGTGTCGAAGGGGGGGGGCTGTGGAATGGGGACTGGAGAGAAGCTCCGCTTGTCGCTGATACGACTGGACGTCGAGTCGCTCACGCGTCACGTCGAAGCCTTCGCTCTGTCTGTCGTTTTCAAAAATGAGAAAAACGCGCGGTCCAGTCGCCCCGCCTCGGGTGACTTCAGATCGCACGGCAACACTTGGTTTCAGTATATAATTCCGATGTCGCCCCGCCTTCTCCTCCCTATCGCTACTTCTTCGTCTGAAGTAGCGATGTGAAGCGGTGTTCCCTTTTTTTTTTTCAAAACTGGGCTCGCTCCGTGGACCTAATTTGTGTGTCGGTACACAACCCACGCCACCACTGGAAGCGCGGCGCCCGCCATAGAAAGTATTGGCAGGACCGAGTGGACAAGGATGGGCAAGCGCGCCCCCGCCGTACCCGTCTCCGAGACGGAGAAGCTGCTGGCCGAGGAGGTCTTCCAGACGCAGCCGAAGCCGACCAAGAAGAGCAAGCGCAAGGCCAAGAGCAAGGAGCCGCAGCGCCCCAAGCTCAGGGCCGCGTGGGTGGACGACGACGACGAGGACGTGAGCGTGAACCTGGAGGAGCACTCGCAGCTGCGCAAGCTGCGCAAGACCGAGAATGACACGACGGTGGACGGCAAGGAGCTGCACCACCGCCTCAAGAACTTGTGCGTCCTATTGGCGCTACGAATGAGCAGTGTATCAGTGGTTTTTTTCTCCTTCTCTCTTACTTACTTGAAGTTTTATTTTTTTTTTCTCGTATGTGTTGTAATATGCAGCTACCACTCGCGCGGTTCAGTGGCGTGGGCCGACCCAAAGAACTTCCTGGGGGACCGCAACGCTGACTCGGATGACAGCGACAATGAGGAGGAGGGAGAGCTGATTCGCAGCACGGGCAAGATGCTCGAGGAGTCCAGTGAGCTGCTGCCCCAGACCACGCTGGAGATGGTGCGCATGAAGGACGCCAACCAGCACGCGCCGTCCAACGCCGTCGTTCAGTCGGTGCAGTTCCACCCCAACGGCCAGCTCTTGCTCACGGCGGGGCTGGACAAGACACTGCACCTCTTCCAGGTGGACGGCAGCGAGAACACGAACATCGAGAATGTGTTCGTCAAGGATCTGCCTATCACGGACGCCAAGTTTACGCTGGGCGGGCAGCGTGCAGTTCTTGCTGGACCTCGTCAGTACTTCTTCTCGTACGACATGGAGGCTGGGAAGATCACCAAGATTCCCGGAATCTATACACGCAAGGAGAAGAAGCGGGAAAAGTTCGTGGTCTCGGACGACGGCGAGACCATTGTGTTCATCGGAAGCAATGGTTACATGGATGTGTTGTCGGCCAAGTCATACCAGTCGATTGGAACGCTCAAGATGAACGGTGATGCCATATCGGCGGCATTTTGCGAGAACGACCGCTACTTGTTGAGTACAGGCTCAGACGGGCAGGTTTACAAGTGGGATATGCGCACTCGTCGCTGCGTGTTTGTCCATGACGATGAAGGTAGTCTTGGCAACCACGCTCTGGCTGCTAGCGGTAAATACTACGCCGCGGGATCGAAGAGTGGTGTTGTTAACATTTACGACAATGCCGGCTTGACTGCCAAGCCCAAGCCGCGTAAGGCTCTGATGCACCTTACCACGCAGGTTGATCACCTCAAGTTTAACCCCAATTCGGAGATCCTGGCCATGGCTTCGATGGGCATCAAGGACTCGCTGAAGATGGTGCACATGCCATCACTCACTGTGTTTGCCAATTGGCCGACTGCACACACGCCGCTGCATTACGTTTCGGCGATGGACTTTAGTCCGAATAGCGGCTACTTCGCAGTTGGTAACGCCCGAGGACGTGTGCTGCTGTATCGACTGACTCACTACAAGTCCACATAGGCAGGGGATCCAGTCAAGATACACAAGCGCACCGCTGTTCTCCAGCTTGTGTGGTAACTGTTGGTGCGTTTCTAGGACAGAAGCATTGCTATATAATAGAGATCAACTGCTCGTTGCATATTTCCTTACGATTATTTTAGCCTGGAATGACTGCTACTGTAGACTTCTAGACTGGCAGGCCGGATTGCCTCAAACGATAATTCGTCGAAAAAACTTTTGTGTGAAGTACATGAACAGGGATAAAATCCGAGTGGCCGGAATCGATACCTCGCTTTTTGGGATTAATTTTAAGTACTTAGTAATGAAAATAAATCCCTAAAAAGAAGGCCTTACAACGCAAAATGCTTTGCCAAGCGAAGGCAATTGTTAAAGAGGTTGAGGCAACATCTTAGGCATATTTTTTTCAACTGAACATAAGGGCTGAGCGAAAGAAAACTTATGCCTATCAACGCAGAGATTGATGGGTTCGTACAATGAAGATGTGTATATTCTCAGATAATATAAGTTGAAGGATAAAGTCGTTCAGCAATCCAACAAAATTTGTTGGATTTCATGGAAACGCATCAAATTATTTGAGCAAAGGCAACCAGCACGTCTCGGCTCACGTGGGTAACTACTACATCTATGACTGGTACATATACGATTGTCTGGTACATATACGATTGTCTGGTACATTTACAGTATACAGGGCAAGATACTCGTGTGTGTGGCGCGCCGTATCTTGGGCGTTACCCCTGTCACGGCAAAGTACAAGATCACCAGCATCAGTCAACCCACGGCGCTGTGTGTCATAAAGGACACAGCTACCTTTGCGCTTTGGGAAATGAAGGCCGCACCGCTCGACTTGCTCGCGTTATTTGCAGCTCTAGAAAATGCTTCTTCAAGCTTTGGTTGCTGTGCATCGTTTGAGGTCGAGCCATTGCGATAGTCGAACGTGGCCAAGGAGTGAGATCAAGATGCATGCTTTCTTGTTAACTTTGACGACTTGGTCACAAGTCCCCACCCTTGGTGACGCGATGAGCATACTCCGAGCTTTTCGTGAATATCACTTTCACACCATTTGTCGATATCTGGGCTACTAAATACTCAATCAACAAAACTGAAGTGGGATGGGATACTTTAGGTGGCAGAGGGACATTTCACGGCACAGCTCCCACTGCCAGTGCTGAATGAAAAAGCTTTACACGAATTTGGAGAGCAGGACGAATCTTGGCTGGGCAAGCGAATATGTCGTGATGATGGACTAGAGGCTTAATCAGCCTCCTTGTACAGGTTCTTATGTTCTTTTTACTTGCTGGTTGTACGTCAGGTTAAGCTTTTTGGCTGTTGTAATGAGCGAGTCCAAAGCCTTCTCTACCCCTTGCTCGGCAGCATCTGCAAACGATGCAAGATAAATTGAGTAGACTGTCCTGATCAGGTTCGAAAGTATAAAGACTTGTTTAACGTACACGGGCGTTTATCCCAAATGTTCGCGACTTGTTGACTCAACTTAGTCAGTGCATCGTCGATACCTTGGGAACCTGCAATAGAAATCCGCGCATCGTTTGGTGCTGATAACACGTATGAGTATACGGGTTGAATTTACCTTTGTGTCCATAACGATCACCACTGATCTCACGCCGAAGAGGAGAAGATGGTTGATCTATCCTTGTTGGAAGGGGGCGTCGAGGCCGTTGCCGTTGCTGCAAATATGAAATCACTCAGTCACTTCTGCCACATGTATAAGAAGAACTGTGGAGTACTTCTGATCTTACCAAGAACGTTTGCGTTGGTAATTGAGAATGTACTGGAAACAGCTCAGAGTCATCGTGAGATGTGAGTGGGTGCTCAAGCTGATAGCGGAGTGCATTGACTGCCATTTGCGTATTCATCGATGGGATATCCTGACACATTATAATCCATTAGAGGCGTCAGGTTCAACATCATTTGCTGGGTTTGAAGTATAAGAGCCACAAGTACACGTGAGTCTGCTGCTAAGGAACGTGTTATCATGGAGGCTGGGACAGCCGGGAGCTAACAGAGCAAAAATCAACGGAGGGTTAGCCAATCTGATCAATATAGTATGCGAGACCAGGTAAACAATGACATACCCCGGCTGAAGATCCAGCCCCCGTTAGTACGTCTTCAATCCCCACACCGGTCAGGAAAGTCGAATCGTTGGGATTATATTTCAGCTCTACATTTACAACATAGCATGTTAGAACTTCAACTCGGGCGTTGTGAGTTCAAGGTAATTCATACGCCTTCGCATAGGTGTAGGTGGAGTGTCGGACTGTACAACAGGCAAGTGGAATTGATATTAGTTTGGCTACATTCTACAGGCATGGGATAAGACAAACGCACCTGTCGTTTTGATAATAACTCTTTGTCGGTGACGGGGGTATCTGGATTGGCGTTAAGCAAAAACTCTGTTGTACGACTGCGAAACGGCGACTGGAGCACCACCTCGTTCGGAATCATCTTGTAAATTTCAACATGTTCGTAACAGGACATTGAGTGTAGCTTTTTTTTCTTCGTAGCTGGATATGCTACCATTATTGTCATCGATATTTGGTCTGCTGTTCTTTCATTCAAAGTCGCGGTGAGGCTCGGAACTGGGTCGTAGGCCAGCTTTGTGGGGTCATATGAGGTGACAGCGGCATGTGCCAGTGGATTGCCATACAAAATAAGTTTTCTCAAGTTACGCAGTTCACTTGTGTGGACAACAGCTCCCTCATCGGTAATCATATTGTGTGCGAGATTGAGGTAAATGAGGTTGTAAAATCCTGCTCCACGTTTTTCTTCTAATGTCAGCGCACTCTGGTATCAAAATGGGCGTAAGACACCATTAGGGAAAATCCAACAGCCTCCATCGAGCAAGAATGAATCGTACCTCTGGAAAGCCAGTAATCTTGTTATGACTCAGATTTAAGTTGCGCAACCGTGGCATGATAGCGAGAAAAGAGAATACTTCCTGTCCCGAGATACTGTTGCTCTCAAGAGATAACGTCTCCAGTCGAGAGAAGCGATCCATGATTGGTGGCAAAGATCGAATTCGATTACTGCCAAGGTAAAGTTCACGAATACGCAGTAGATTTGACAGCTCCTCTAGGTCTTTTGATCCCAGGTAGTTGAAAGCCAAATTCAGCACCTTTCATTTATTCAGCATCAGAATTCATGGTTAGCACTAGCGACATGTCAATACAGGCCTAAAACATACAAGACTTTACCTCCAGGTTTTGAAAGCCGCTGTTTAATGCTACCTCCTCTAGGGCATTGCACTGGAAATCAAGCTCTATTAACGCTGGTAAGCACCCAAAGGGTTCTAAAGGTGCCTAAAACAATTTGAGGCCAAGACATTGATGACTGGAGATTAATACCCGGGCATTTTCAAACTTGCATAAGTTTATGTTTTCACTCAAACCTCGTTGTCGCTCATGTCTAGTCGAGTCAAGTTAGTGAAAAAGAGGAGATCTTCTGCCACGACGTCTGTGATGTGCATATCGCTCAGTACCGCCTGAACAACTTCATCCGGGAACTCCACTATTTAGAGCAAAGCATTGAACCGAACAAATTCCTAATAAGTAGCAACATTCAGCATGGATGGGTGACCAGCACAACCTACCTCGACACCAATCCAGTAAAAGAAAGCCGTCCAGAGTCCGCGGGGCGTCATTTGGAATTCCGCGCTTCCTGTTTCCTCGTCGTGAACGCTGGTTCCTGCTCGTGCCCACTACTGTTGGAGTTGTGGGATAAGGAGGCGATTGAATATTCCCTCGCGCAACCGTTTGTCCTAGCTGCACCAACGTCGGGTTTGGCGCTGGCTTCTTCAATACTTTGTCAATCTTCCGACGACCAGCGGCTGCTGGAATTGGAGGTCGAATTTCTGTCGAGTGCTCCATTGTGAAATGCACTGGAGGCCTTCCTTTCAACAAAGTCCAACGCTCAATCGCGACTTGGCGGTTTCCGTGCTTACACCTAAAATTAAGTGCTCAAAAACGACAACTGATACTGCAAAAAAAAACTTCACGCTCCAGGATCTGGACATCCATCCAAACAAGGCACTCGGCCGCACAAGTCCCCGCCCTCCTCGATAAAAATGCATTCACCTTGTTTTTTTGTTTGTTACACGCAAAAATGTGTCATACAGGGTGATAATTCGCCAGTCCAGCGGCTCGCCCAGCTGGCCTGCCACGCCGCCCGCTGCCTGCCCCGTTCGGCCGCCAGCCCAGCTCCGCTCCCCTGTCGTGCCTCCGCCCTTTTAAGTAAACTTGGAGATCACCCTCCAGATGATGATCACGATGAGCCCCAGGATCACGGCGTAGAGGAAGACGATCTGCGAGGCCATCTTGCACTTGAGCTTCTTGAGGTGCATGCCGGCCTCGGCCGTGTCCTCGCGCGTGGCGTCCACGTTGGTGCGCACGTTGATGAGCTGCTCGCGCTGGTCCGCCAGGTTGTTGTTGATGTTCTGCGCCGTGGCCTCCGTGCGCGCGATGATGGCCTGCGCGTCCCCTAGGTGGTCGTCGATGCGGTCCGTGCGCTGCTGGTAGCGCGCCACGTTGTCCTGCGGCGCGCTGGCCTGCTGGCGCTGCTGGCTGCCGTCCATGAGCTTGGAGCGCTCCAGGTTGGCCTTGAGCTTGTCGAGCTGCGACTTGAACGTGCGCAGCTGCTGGTGCATCCGCCGCCGGTCCTGCGAGTCGCCGGCGCGGGACTCGCTCTCGAGGATGCGCATCTGCCGGCATGTCCAACCAACAGGAGAAGAAAACAACAACAACAAGACAAAATTAACGATAAGAAACGCTAATTCCGCGCCGGAAGTCGTCAGCAGCACGTACGTAGCGCTCGGCCTCCGAGATGTTGCCCTGCGCGCGCTCCGTGAGGTCGTTGTGCTCGCCCGAGCTGCGCGCCTTGGGGATGGCGCGGATGTCGGACATGGCGTCGTCGCGGCACTGCTCGAAGTCCTCGCTGTATCCCATGAAGGCCTCCGTCATGGTCGCTTGGGGGTTATTCCTCGCTTTTCGGTTGAGGTCGGGAGGTCGCTTCTTCGCCTTGGACGCGTTGGACGAGGGTTTGCTGACGGCCCTCGCTATGTGCCAGTCTCGTGCTCCTCGACTCGAGGCTCGAGCCGATACAAACAGGAAGTCAGTCACAACCCAACAATCCGCAGGAGCGAGACAGGGATCTGCGACACCAACTCGACATCAGATTTTCAGATTTGGGGTCTCTCCCTCCTGGTACGCTGTACCGAGTAGCCATCTTTTTGGCAACAGGCAAATTGAAACGTTGCACACGCGCAACGGTTGCACTGCAGCGTTTGCCTGCAAGAAATTTCACCAGGTCCCGAGAATTCATTTGCCGCGGCCGTGCTCTTGGCCGACCCCACGACGCGCACGTGCGACTTTTGGCACGCAAATGTACAAGCCCAACCTTGCTCGATGCGGCGGCTTTGCCGAAAGCTGAGCGCCTCAACGAATCACTTTGCCATGGCAGCTGCGTATTTGTGCAATCTCGGCTTGGACCGACAGAGAAAACTCTTTTTTTGAGTGAACTTGAAGATGTCGTGCTTCTATAGTTGCAAATTGCAATTGCCGTGATTCGCTCCCACAAATCATCGCAGGACTCGGTGGTGCTCAAACTGAGCGCCAACGTTTAAAAGTCAAACATTCCCAGCCAACGGGTTCAAAAGGTGTAAGCAACTTCCAATAATGGGCACTACATGTACTAGTACAGTACAGTATAATAGTGTTTGTACATGTACAATACAGTACGACTGTACAACCAGTACAACTCAACGTCTGATCTCTGCTGAATGGATAAGCTTTTGAAAAAAGAATGTATTTGGCGTCGCTTTCTACATGTTGGCTGGCATCCATCATGCATCGCCATTTCCTAGCAACGTAGGTTGCACATCACAATTTCAACACAAAGCTGGGCCGATGCTTACGAAACCGTCGCAACTGGGAACATGGCCAAAGACATTTAGTCCAGGCCAAGCACGTTCTCCAGCAAGAACACGAGGAAAATGGAGGTCGGGTACAGCAACAGCACAATCAGACCATCGAGCAGACGCTGGGTTTTCTTCATAGCGATGTAGCCGATCACAAGCTCCACGAAAAGGATCGAGAAGGTTTCAGCCGAGAACTCCCACACCAGACCTCCGCTCTTGAACGACATCAACGCTGCGAAAATACCCAGACAGAAAGTGTTGTTCATGCATGCAGCGCCGAGAAGAGCAGACACCGAGATAGATATCGTCTTGGACGTCTTCTTCTGCGCGTAGTTGTACGCAGCGATGAGCTCACTGGCGTTCGAAGCAAGCGGCGCCACCACGAACGAAACGTAGAAGGCCGGGATCCCGGTGCGAGCGCCAACTTCGGACAGCACGTCCACCATCGGGTCTGAGAACAGGAGAACCAAAGCCGTGCCCAGGAACATCATGTACGCCGAGCGGATCTTGATCTTTTTCTGTTGTTCAGCAATGGACAAGTGAGCAAGGTCCTCGGGAACTTCTTCCTCCTCTTCATCGTCATCACCCTCCGCCGGCGGGATGGCGAGAGAGAACTGCTGGTCCACCACGACACGCTTCATCGAGACTGACGAGCGACCTTGAATTTCATTCTCGTACTTGGCCAGCAGGTAACGCAGTGTGGCCTCCACGAGCTCATTGAACTCGATGAATCCGCTCTTATCCTTGTCGGCAGCAGCCATCCACTTCTCGGCCTCCTCGCGCGAGACCGACTCCCCCAAGTCCTTGAAGAACATCTGCAGCTCGTCGGCGTCCATGCGGCGGTCACGGTTCTTGTCGTAGGCGTGGAAGAACGGGCGGATGATGTCTGCGACGTGGTCGAAGTGCTCGCGGGTGGCGTTAAGCGGCGTGGAATGAGTCGGCGACTCCTTCTTAAGCTTGGCCACCTCGGCGGCAAGGATACCGGAGAGACTAATCTCTCCGTCACGGATGGCTGCCACACGGACCTCGTCGATGACGTCCTCCTTGACCTCCGAAGAGCGCTTCACGTTCCAGTAGAGGTACAGCACGAAGGAGATCATGGAGACAACGAAGGCGACGATGGCGAAGGGCCTCTCGGCCTTGGCCACCTGGGTGTTGTCAGCCTGCGCGTCCTCCTCGGCCGTGCCCGTGTAGAAGAGCGCGGGCACCTGCAGGATGAGGTAGATGAGCCCCGTGAAGATCATGGTGCGAGCAGTGGACGGGATCTCATCGAAGAGCACGACGCCCGTGCGCGTGAGGTCCTTGTTGCCGGGCGGCATGAGCTTGGCCCAGTGCTGGTCGCCCTTGGGGCGCACGTAGTTGCCGCGGCCGTTCTCGTCGATGTTGACGCGGCCGGCGAAGACGCTGAGCGCCCAGGGGATGGTGAGCAGCATGATAGTGGAGCCGGCGAGCGCGCCAACGCCCACGGAGACTTGCTGCTGCGCGTCCGGCCTCATGCCCGAGAAGAGCACGATGGCGCCGTCGGGCACGGCGCCCAGCACGGGCAGCACGACGCTGCCCACGATGCCTGCCATGGACGGCACGAGCAGCAGCAGCTCGCTGCCGTCCGAGATGAGGTTGCTGGCGTTGAACAGCACGAAGCCGTACACGGCGCCCAGGAAAAGCACCTGCACCAGGCCGAAGCCGTCGTCGGGCAGGTCCTTGGGGTCGATGAACACGCTCGACATGCTTCCGGAGCTTTGCTTGTCACGCGCGCGAGCTTTTGCCGAGTGAGCTCTGGGCTCAGGTGCGGCTGGATCCGGGATGCACTGTTTCTGCGCATTGCTCGAACGAATTACTCGAACGATTAAGGCGCCGAGCTACGATTTACGGATAGCGGTATCCTTGAAGTGGCTCAATCGCTGAGCTGGCAAAATGCTGGCGATGGCACTGGCTGCCAATGACATGGGGAGGAGGATGGAGAGAGGATAGGGTGCAGTGGTAGGGGGAGAGCAGCTCCACCTGAGCATTTTCGCTTGGCTCTCGGTGCGAATGCTTCGTTGGAGACCATGCAGACGGACGGCGTGGTGACGCCTTGGACAGACGACTGGAAGCGGAGCCCAACTCACCGTCTCTGCGCGGTATCAGCAGCGTGGAGAGTGGATTTTTCGCGCATCCTTCAGCCGCCAACTGATGGGCGTGACGTGCCTCGCTTGGCAGGCAGCGTGGCTCAAGGAAGCCACGGTGGCAGCGGCACTAGCAAGAGTCTAAGAGCTGGGGCGACTTGCCGTGGAACGGAGAGCGCCGCCGGACTTTGTTTTCGGGCAAGCGGATTGTGCGAAGGCGATCGCGTCCTCATTTGGTGCCAGATCGTTCCGGAGCTAGCAGGGTGAATTTGACCTTTGCCAGAGGTCTCCAGGTGTGTATAGTGAGATGTATACTGATTTTAAAGTATACACTACTTCAACGCGATCTTCGCACTTCAACATGAGGTAACTCACTTCAGACTTCGGATTACAGCCACCAACGCACCATACACCCAGGATGCGGCCACCACTAGATACCGGTGGGCCACTGGCAGTGGCAAGTTGCCACATACTGCTGACCCAGCAGAACTGCCGGACTGGTGGAGGTCCTGATTTCGCTGCAAAGGCTGCCTGTCTCATTGCCAGTGCATGACCATCAGCTGCTGTGCCGATGCTGGCTCGGGAAGGAATCTGCCTCGCTTTACACGAGTCGTGTTGAGCTGTGTTCATCTATTAGAACGGATGGCGCTCCTGGAGAGTTGCGATACATAATATCTTATATTGTGCACCTTTATAGTTGAGCCTGCGATGGTCTCGGAGAACGTGGAGAACGGTTCTCTACAGCACCCTATCTGGCGCGGTGTTCCGCCCCCGTTCTGAGAGTACAGCACTGCCCAGCTAGTAGCGGTAGCTGGCAGCTACATGTACCGTATGGATGGACCTTTGCTCGCTATGTTCACTGATCAGGTGCAGATCGCGCTGCAGAAGACAGCAGCCTCCTTTACTGCTTTGCAAGCTGGTCCGCCCTTCGCTGCTATTGTGCTGCAATTCCTCACCCTTGTACGCAGCTCGTGCCACACAGTGATCTCGCCAGCTCCGTCGGCTTCAACTTGGCGACTTTCGACCAATGGGAGCAACTATCAGACCGTTGGCATGGCGGACAAGCAGCAGCGCGAGGTGGGGGACGACGCCGTGTGGTCGCTCTCGTCGGCCAAGCCCGGCAATGGCGTGGACCAGCTGCGTGACAGTGCGTGCGCTTGGCTCGCGGCGGCTTAGCGCTGGGACGGGGCTAACGGGTGCTGCGCTCTGGCAGACAACATGGACACGTACTGGCAGTCGGACGGCGTGCAGCCGCACCTGATCAATGTGCAGTTCTCGCGCAAGACGACCGTGAAGGAGGTGGCGCTGTACCTGGACTACAAGCTGGACGAGAGCTACACGCCCAAGAAGATCGCCATCCGCGTCGGCTCCACCTTGCACGACCTCAAAGAGATCCACGTGCAGCACATCGCCGAGCCCAGCGGGTGGATCTCCATCCCGCTGCAGGCGGAAGAAGCGTCCGAGCAGGTTGGAGTCGGGTCTTGCAGTGCACGGAGAGAGTTGCTTGGCTCGCTGCTGATCGCTGTTGTGGTTGCTGCTGCTGGGTCAGGCTCCGCTGCGCACGTTCTTCTTGCAGATCGTGATCCTTGCGATGCACCAGAACGGACGCGACACGCACATTCGACAAGTGAAGATCTACGCGCCACGTGAAGCAAGCGTGCTCGACTGGGCCATTCCTGAGGCCACCACGCCGCAGTTCGCAGCGTACTCCTGCATCCGTTAGCGTCAGCACTGTTATGCTAGGATACAACTTGCAGCTCGTGTTAGTGCGTCGACTGACATGAGCGATTCACACACTCACCAATATTGCTTGGAACCTGGACGTTGGCAAGACGATGATTAAAGCATTACCGGTAACATGAAAAGTAGCGGCGGACTGTGCTTGCAGCACGCGAAGCCATCAATCTCACATACAAATGTTGCCGTTCTCTATTGCAAGATTATTTTTTCTTCTTCTGGTGGGCAAGCTTCTTGTGGCGCTTCTTGATGTGCTTCGGAATCTTAGTCTGCCGTTTTGCTTTCTTCTCCTCCTTCGTCTCCTGTTTGCGAGCCTTCTTGCTCTGCTTCTCCAGTGCTTTCAGCTTCTCGCGTTCCTCGCGCTTTTCTTGCCGGTACGCAGCGCGCTGTTCATCTGTTAATCGAACCTTTCCAGAAGGCGATTCGTCGTCTTCATCGTCTTCATCGTCATAGCCACTGTCAGACTCGTCACCGCTGTCACCCTCATCTTCTTCTTCTTCATCATCTCCTTCATCGTCGTCGTCGGAATCTCCATCATCGTCTTCATTCAAAAGGTCCATGATACGCGTGCCCTGCATCGCCGGAGCAGGTACTGTTCCCTGCTCAACTTCTAGACGGGAGATGGCTGTGACCAGCGCCTTCTCCATCGTCCCTTCCTGATAGGCAAGCTGCTCACGCTCTGAGTGCAGCACCTCGCCAAGCGAGCGAGGAATGAAGGTGCTCATAAACACAGCCTCATCCACCTGCTCCTCGTTGGTGCGCTCTACGGGTCGCTCAGCGATCACGCGCTGGATAGCTTCCAGGTGGTCGTCCACATCCTCGTCGCCGATACGCGGGTCCGTGACGAAGTCGAAAAGCTCCTGCGTGGTCATCGGGTTGAGGGCGCCGGTCTTGCGGAAGTAGTCGGCGATATTGCGGCAATCCTTGCGCAGGAAATCGTTGGCGCTGGGGTGCTCGTGCTCCACGGACTGCGACACATCGATGAAGTAGAGCTGGGTCTTGTAGTACAGGATGTTGTACTCGCTCAAGTCGCCGTGCACAAGGCGACACTTCTGGTACATGGTGCGCATCATCTTGATGCAGTAGAGGTAGCACTCCCGGTACCTGTTGTCGCTGATCTTGGCGTCCTTGAGGCGCGGCGCGGCCCAGCCGTCGCGGCCGATGAAGTCCATGAGCAGCACGTGCGAGCGCAGCAGGATGGGCGCCGGGCAGTAGATACCGGCGTCGCGCAGGCGGCGCAGGTTGCGCATCTCCTTCTCGGCCCAGAGCTTGACCATCTTGCGCGGGTTGCTCTTGGAGTAGCCGTGGCGGAAGCGGAACTCGCCCGAGACGTACTTCTCGCGGTCCTTGAAGACCAGGATGGACGTCTTGTAGACCTTGATGGCGCCCTCGCGGCCGTCGGGCAGCCGCGCATGGTACACGTTGGCCTCCTTGCCCGTGCTCAGGCAGCCGTTGATCTCCGTCACGATGCCGTGGTTGAGCATCTTGTACAGGATCATGCGCGTGCGCGGGTCCAGCACCTGCTCCGTCGTGGCGCGGTCGTCGCGGCCCGTGTGGCGCGTGCGCCCGCTCTCCTCATTGCGCAGTGTGCGCGCGAGCTGGTTCTCGGCGGCCTTGGACAGCCGGAAGTCGTCTTCGTCCTTCATGGCGAATTGGGGAATGGCAATGACCAGCAACCACCCGCTGACGCTTGGGCGGACATGGCTACAGAAGTACATATGGGAAAAATGGTGTATTTACGTATCAGCGCGCGGTTAAATACGGGCCCCCTGCCACTTTCGGGACGCAAGAGACGGCATGGACCAGGAGAAGGCCGAAGCGTACGCGGCGCTGGCGGCGCAGCTCCAGGAGCTCCACGCGTCCGTCGCGCTGCTGGCGCAGAACGTGGAGAAGATGGCGCGCACGGACGAGGAGGTCACCGCCATGACGCGCATCTTCAACGGCGTGTACGTGCGCGAGGACCTCAGTCGGCTGGTGGCGAGACTGACGGTGGGAGCATGAATGCGTGCTCGTGGCAGGTTTAAGAACGCGGCGCAACAGACCAACTACCGAGAGCCGTCCGCGTAAGCAAAAGAGTAGTGCGGAGTGCAGCTACGGCATCGAGTTGGTGCTCGGAACGATTTTGACAGACGACGGACAGAATTGCAAGAGGTGATGAAGAAAACCGCGTAGCATACAAGCAAGTTATCGTAGTGGCGGTGAAAGTCGCTCGCTACTGCAAGCTGTGCAGTTGCACCAGAATGTTTGTATTATTTTCTACAGTCCATGCTGTTTATCTCGGTCTCAGAACCATCGCAGAACCGCTGGCTCATTCGAAGGATGGCCCCACTCTCTATCCACGTCATTGATGCACCTTACCGTCAATGACTTATATCGAAGTGCATGAGATGCAATGTGTTTAGCGTGTTGTAGTTCAACAGAGGCCTGCGTTAAATAAACAGCATGTACGATTGTACTGAAATATTCGTCGGTTGTTGCGGTCAGAGACGTTGTGGAGACCTACTCATTATGCTGTCGTCGAGGCAAGTCGTCCTCATGTAGCGAAGTGAAAAGGAATTAGAATGGTGTTGCGGGTCAGCGGATGTAGTGTCCGTATGGAATGAGAAGAAGCAATCAGCATTTGCTGGAAGAGTGGGTCCGAGAAAACATGGATCTGTCGAAGAGGTGGATAGCTGGTCAGAGGGTGACTACTGTAGTTGTCAAGGTAAAATATCAATGCATGTCTGATTGGAACAGGGAAGTAAAACAAATTCAGACAATTAAAAGCGAGTGAAACTGCAGAGACAGTTGGAGTGGCCCCGAGCTTAAAACTGGAACACCCGAATGGATTAACCTACTTGAAATTAATACTGATACCAATACCAACAGTGAAGAATTTTCTTATAAACTTTGCGTTGCAGGAAGGTACTGTGCTACATACAGCAGCTTGACAACATACCGGCATCACAATCCGGTGCTTGAAGACGAGTATCATTTGCTTAGTGAGACGACGGTATGTTACGCCCGATTCGGAATATAGTGTACGCGTGCGTGCATTGTGTTTTGACAGTAATTAGAGCCCGGGGATGGCGATCTCGCGAGTGTGCAGGTAGAGCGCGAGGAGGGCTCCATAGAGTGCCCAGACTACCACCGTGGCAAGGACGGCGTAGCTGATAGCGAATGTGCTGCAGGTTTCGTAATCGCACACCTCGGGGAAAACGGGGGCGCCCATGGAGCAGTACATGTAGCGCTTCTCCTTGCGCTTCTGGCGCAGCAGCGCGCGCTTGGCCTGCTTCTCCTTGAGCGCCCAGGTGGCCACGGCGGCCTGGATCTTCTGCATCTCGCGGTACTGGATCTCCTCCTCCTCGATGGAGGACTGCCGCGTGAGCGACGTCATGAGCAGCTCCTCTTCCTCATCGTCTTCATGGTCGCACTCGGCCTCGTCCTCTTCGTCGCTCACGTTCTCCACGCCGTCCACGCCCTCCAGCACGTCGGGTGAGCCCGGGTCGGCGTACTCGAGCTCGAGCTCGGGCGAGCCCACGGGCGAGAGGAACTGCAGCTCCTCCTGCTCGTCGTCGTGCTGCCCGGCGGCGTCGAAGAGCTCCAGCGACTTGCGGCGGTGCAGGACGCGACGCGGGCGATTGGCGTCGTTCAGGCGCGTGTGCTTGAGCTCCAGGTGCGCCGGCAGACAGGCCTTGCACATGACGTCCATACAGTGCTTGCATTTCTTCTTGGAGACGAACACCTTAAACTTCTTGCCACACTCGTCACATACGCTCGGAGACCCCATACTGCTTGTGGTCAGAGCCGGATTGTGAATGGGCCAGTTTTTGCGTCGTGGGCTCAGTTGCAGCCACGCAACGACAACCGACACCATCGGGAAAAAAAAATGTCTTTCGTTGACGAAGACTTCGTCTATTCGCCTATTACAGCGAAGGCACAAGATTAAAAGTAGCTTGTCAATGAATGAGCCTGCGGGGGGGGGGGGCTTGCACACCCCGCAAGCGACATTTCATTAATGCTGCAGTTAGCCTTCAGCATAATCGTGGCGTGCATGTACAGTATTATGCGGGGCTCAACGAGTCCAAAAAGTACGCGAAGCTTGGCCCACGGAAGTATTTCGATTGCGCACTTCTGCGTTGAAACTAATAAACTTTTTCGTCTCCTGCACTTGATGAGGTGGCGGAAATGCTCAACCTGATGGATAACTTCTCGGTAAAAGAAAAATACATGCTACCTGCATACTTATGCCAGCAGGCTTCGTGTGCGTGTCCTTGGCCTCTCTGTTCGCAAAATTTGACAATCAAACCAGTTCATCATGCCAAAACACTGGATTTTCTGTATCCAAACGAACATTGATTCATAAGCCGAAGACCTTGCAGATACTATGTAAACTCTATTCCCATTGGCACGCTTAATCATCTGCCCGCAACGTTTTCTGGGTAAATTACCCTAGAAAAACTGCCATGTGTGTTGCAAAACATCATTAGACCTCACAAGCCAATATGTACAACACCCACACAACCAGCATCTGAATAGCCGTCCATGAATGATATCAGCATTATAGTCCGAACTTCATGCATCCACTCTCCTTGTGTTGGTCCCCACATCCGACACTGCAGTACCTCGACCCACAGCGTCGGCAAGTGTAGTTCGCATAGAACCCGCACACGCAGCAAAACCTGCGTGGCGGGTGCGTGGGCGGCCCGGCCGCCGCCGTCAAGTAGTTTGGCCCCTCCGCATTGTCCCCCGTCCCCAGCTCCTCAAACACCAACTGGGCCAGACTTTTGACCTTCCACTTCTTCTTGCCTGCCACTGTCACTCTCCTCTTCTTCCTGACAGGGTCACGCCCTGAAACTGCAGCCCCAGCTCCTCCTTCCTCCTCGTCAACGTACGCCTCGTCTCCATCTTGAGTTCCGTCGCCTTCGTCCGCGTCTTCACCGAAATTGTCCGCTTCCAGTGCGTCCAGCCGAGCGTTGCGCACCTCGTTACGTGTGTCATCATCCACTCGTCTCATTGCCGCACTCAGCTTGTGCGTTCGGCCTGTATATATGATAAAAAACAGCATTATATTAGGAAAAAAGACTTTACTGCGAGAGCTCTAGAGACGGCTATAGGACCAGGTAAACGACATAGTAAGCGGCAGCATACCGGAGAGACGCTTCTTCGCCGGCGTATGCCGCGCGCTGGCTGCGGGGGCGCGCGCCGTCGTCGCCAGGATGGTCTCATTCCAGCGCTTCTTGCCGTCGTACGCCTTCCCCATTTTTGGTTTCTGGATAGGTTTTTAGAGGAGTGAAGAGTATAGAAAAACCAACATGAAAATATGGTGATCGATACCTTGTGCTCTATTGGACGACACTCACTTCACTACCATCTAACCAATCGTCCGCTTCAGCGTTGGCGTTGGTACTTGTTTTTCCACCTTGCAAATTCCTCACGTTCGTCTTTTTTGGGTATGGATGATCTCGATTACGACGAGATGGAGATTGGTCCGCCCATGGGCCGCTGCTCATCGACGGTGCTCGACCGGCCGGTAGCAACCGAGGACATCGAGCCTCGGCCGATGCTTTCGGTCTTGAATTCCGCTTCGTCTGCTAGGCTGCCCTCCAGGTCGGTCGACAGCTTGTCAAAGAATGAGAACGAGCTCTTTCGGTACTTGCCACTCCGGTTGCTGGCGTGGTCGCCGAATCGAGACGAGTCGCTTGAACTTTCGCTCATGCGAGCAGGACTGCGCGGAATGCTTCCAGTGATACTGCTTGCGTCGGAGGCCTTCCGATGCATATACTGCAGAACGTTCGCGCGTTCACGCATCGCTTGAGAGCAGTTGCTACGCAGACGTTTTTGCTGGTCAAACAGATCCTCAACAGGCACCGATATGAATCGTCGGATCATTGGTGCGGCACACCCACTCGACTCATCCACAAAGTCCATCGAGCTAGAACGGCAGTGAACCGGAGGCCGAGCTGGCTTGTCCACAACATAATCCACTGAGTTTGAACGACTGTGGGCTGACCGCGGGGCGTAAGCGCTCGGCTCGTCCACAACTACGTCCACTAAGTTTGAACGAGAGTGCATCGGCGAATACAGTAGTTCGCGCGCCACTGGTCTGTCCAGATGGAGCGGAGGTGGGCTAAGTTCGTCAGCATTTTGCTTAGCACCCTTGTCATCGCTGGAATGGTTCGAGCACGCATCGTCTTGTTGGTCCAAAGTAAATGAAGCGGTGTTCGCGTACGAGTTGGTACTTCTGGACAGTGTGCTTTGGTCGCTGAACCCACGAGATCCGCGTACACTTCCGCTTCGAGAAAGCTTTCGTGCATCATCGAAATCCAATTTCGGAGGTGGTCCATCATAGTCACGTTTAAAGGGATGCTGCGGTAACATTGGGCCCCGCTCAGCTTCCTGGGGTACTTTTTCGATAGTAGCGTGACGATGATGTCCCGAGATACCAGCGGGGGACCGGAATGGATCAGAAAAGGAACGCGAAAGCGGAGGTTCTTCCAACATCGGCACGTCGACAGGTGGTCGTTGATACTCATTCGATCTTCTCCGGTGGCCCAAGGAAAACCCGTCCACCCCGAAACCTTGCGACTTCTTTGACTGAGAACGGAGCGGAAGCGGAGACGAATCAATCGCGCCCCGCAACCACGAGTTACCTGATCCGGAATCGGAATGACCGTTTCTAGGGATGGGATACATACTTTCTGAGCGCTGGTTAAGTCGAAGACGCTTCTTTTCCGCTTTCTTCTTCTCCTTTTGCGTTTTTATATCCTTATGCCACTCCTCAAAACGTTGAATCCAAGCCAATGGAGACCGGCCAATCAGTTGGGTATCCTCGTCGTTGTCTTTCATCGGTCGGTTACTTGGAGTGCTATTGGCGCTGTGGTGTTGGGTTTTCTTGGTGTGCACGTAAACAGAGCTTTTGCTTCGACGCTCACGCGTTAGACTAGAATCATTTTCATCCCCGTCCGACCCATTTGGACTAGCACGTCGATTTACCAAGTTTGGGTCAGACTTCATGCGACGGCCTTCTTTGCCATTTATACTGCTAACTGCAAAACCATCTTTAGAGATGCGACGAACATTTCGCGCGCCCCACTGACGGTAACTATCAGCTGAGCCCCAATACTCCTCGATAACCTGCAAAGACAGTTTAACAGTTTAGTTCTGGATTTTAGTTGAGTTCAGTATACGCATAATTCAGTTACTTACATGAACTTGAACCCCCTCGTAATACTCGGCAAAATTGGGGTGATCTTGTCGAATGGACTCCGTATACTCCTCAGTCAGGTGTCGATCAAAGGTCCTACAGAATATATCAAACCCAATATTAGTTCACGCACGCATACTGTATCCAGTCCCATTCGCTTACCGAGCTAGTCGAGGAGGAATTTTATCCATATGTCGAAAAATGCCTTGCTTGTTCTTGCGCCCAAATATCCGTAGCCTCGGTTCAGACCGTGATTCAGAACTTCGACGCCCTGTTGTAGAGCTACGTGCGTCTTCAGACTCAACAGTGGAGGCGACGATTCCTGATGCTAGTTGCAGACGGTGGTGGGCACGAAAATCTTCAATCCGGCCGCGAATCACGCATTCTTGTTTTTTTGAAAGCTTCATTAGTTCCAATGCGTCAACATTTCTTCGACCAAGCTGACATTAAGAACGCATACTGCGTTAGGCATTATGCATCAGCAAGTACCAAAATTGGTGCTTATACCTCATTTAGCTGTTTTAGCATATCTCCATACGCATTGCACGTAAGCAGCTCTGTCTTTGCCTGCTGCAGTAACGCCAGTGCTACCCTGAAGAGAACCTATCCACACAAATGTGAATCAATGGTTAGAGGTACACTCTAGATTTCAACAAAACAACATACTTGTACATATTTACCTCATCGCCCTGAAGAAAAATCGAATCCCAGATTTGGAAAGTAACTTCTCGTTCGCACGGACTTGCGAAGAGAGTCAAGAACCATTCTGTGCATGCCAGCGAAAGCTCCATTCCTGAACCTCCAAGCTCCGACAAGTGTTCCGAAATTTCGGAATACTGCAGTCGCACCAGGTCGGCAAATACGTGCTGGTCTATAGCAAGCCCCAACTGCATCGCACAATAGTTAGTAAACAGCAGTATACTAAACCTGCGAGCCGAGCTCACTACAAACGCTATTCCTCTCACCATTGTGGTGTAGTAATCGTCGGGAGCTAGCCGAACGATGGCAACGAGTAAGTAAAATGCTTCTTCTTCGCCCAGATGTTGCAAACTGCGAGCGACAATGTAATTCAGGCCCTGACAATACCCCAGACCAGGGTTATAATACGAATAGGCTACAAGGACTCGTCGCATCATTCTCGATTTCTCCTCGGTCCAAAACTCCTTGTCCTCTTCAGCAACAGTTCGGTGAAGATCAACATCGATCTGTCGCGTTGCCTCGGTGCTCTCTAACTCGGCGGCCAATAATTGCTGGTACTGGCCCTTATTTTTCCTCATTTCCATTTGTGCTCCCGACGCTAACATCCACAGTTTTCCGTGCAACTCATCGGGAACCGCTCCAAAATCACGATCATCGCGCATAAGAATCGCTCGTATCCGCTCCTCTGTTCGCCAAATTCCGTGTGCGAGAGGGCCCAGTCCATCCGATGCAGACGAGTCGCCTGCAAGATCTTTCTCTTCCTTCCGCTGCTGCTGGTGTTCATATTCGAACAGTAGTCGTTGCCAGCGCGATTGCTGAAGCATGTGGATGGCTTCAGGTGAGTCCAGATCCAGATCGTCCGCGCCAAAATCCTCGTCCTCCATGAAGATGCCGTGCTCCGACATCGGGGACCAGTCCTGCAGCGCATGGCCACATCAGAAAAGTCAGGAATATGATAGTCCGCAGATGCCTCAGCGACAACGCTCAGTGCCAACGCATACCGGAGCATTGATCATGGAGCTGCGTTCATCGATCGATCGACGGTTCGAGAGCGACACCGCCACGGTCTGCAGCGCGAGAATATTGCTGTAAACTGACGAACGAGCAGCCGAGTCAGACCCACCGCGCAAAATCAGCAGTCAGTCACTCCCACGCACCTTTCTCCATGTTCTCGCGCTTGAGCAGCTCGTCCGGCTGGAACAGGTCCTGCCTCGCTACGCCCAGCACGTCGCACGCCCTGGTCATATTGAAGAGTGCCGCCGCCGCCGCAGTAGCAGCCTCGTTAGCACCCTCAATTCAGCCAGCGGCCGCACAACGCGACGACTGAAAGGCTTCGCAATCGCCAGCCAGCCACCGAGCCCCAGACACGCACCGAAGATACTCGCGCACATTGGCGAGCGCGTCCGCGTCGCCGTCCGCGCCGTCCGCGCCGCCGCGCACCGGGCTGATCTGGCTCTTCATGCCCAGCGCGCGGTACAACTTGTTCACCAGGTCGCACAGCAACTCGCCCGAGCGCAGCGCGGCCGGCAGGTCGGCGCGCAGCGACTCGCCCAGCACCATCTCCACCCAGCGTCGCACGATCTCGCCGTCCTTGCCGGCGTCGCACGTGGGCGAGAGCATCACGCCCGCCGCCAGGTCCATTCTGCGCGCTGCGAGTCGACACCGCACTGGCGCTCGCGGGGCATGCACCGAGGGGGTGGCGGGGGAGGACGAAGCTGCCTGCAGCTCAGCCCGTCACTGCTCGGACGCTCGACTTGACCCGCCCGCTGAACTGAATACAACTGCCGAAACGGCGCCTTATTCGTGGGCGGACGGTGTGCCGCACACCAGCGCCACATAAACGAGCGGGCGACGTGCAGGGGCGAGGGCCGGGTAGTGACGTGCACGATAAGGACATTGTGCGGGGAAGCATGAGGGAATGCAGGGTAACGGCCTGGGTTTACGGGCTGAGCGGGGCACCCCGCACGTCACCGATTGCAGCCCGATGCCCTTTCCATGCGACCGCCGAGGGAACTGCAGCACCGGAGCCGAATTCTTCACCGAGGGTCAACTTGCTGCTTTGAATTACATGTACATGTACAGTATGCAGCGAGCTTGGCTTTTCTGCCACTTCATTGCAGACAAACACATTGAGCCTGGCTTGAAGCCAGTGGCTTCACGCTGGACTTTTATTAGTTGTCGGCAAGATTGAGTGTGCCAACCAGCAAGACGTTTGTAGCTGCGTACAGCATGAGAGTGAGGCTTCTGCGCTTGTGATGGCATTGCAAGGTTTGTTTTGAAGTGTCTCCGATATGATGTTGGGGTGAAGGTTATACTACTATACTTCGTATGAAGTACTTCCTAGTCGTTCGTAGGAATAACCTACGCCCGAATATGCTCCCCTCCCTCGGTCCATTATTGGCCTGACCTTGCAGGAATGGACCCATAGCCTGTGGGCCACAGGAATGGAACCCATTGGCAATGAAACCATAGACACTTCTGACTATTTACAATCAGTTTTGTTCCGATAAAACAAAGTTAAAGTTCATGCTCCAGTTGGCTGGGCACTTATATTGTGTGGGTTGACGCATGACTGTCCAGGAAGTGACATTTTCATCCCTCACAACAAGCTTACGAATTCGGCTTTGTAGTATATTTGCCTGCGAACGATTGCAATTTTAAAGTAGTGGGTTTAACTCAAAGCAGCAGGATCACAGGATGCAGTGTACACTACAGAGCTAATGTTGTTTGTATAGCAAACCTCAACTCCGGTACCTATTAGGTATGTACTGACTTTCACTAACTTCCAGCAGTTCTCCACCACCCGGAACTTCGCCGCAACTTTTCGCCCGGCTAAAGTCGCCCCTCCAAATTTCCGAAATCCCTCGCTTCACTCGCCACCACTATACCGCGTTCTCTAAATATCGAGCCGCCCCCTTTAAGTCGTTCTCCGACAACATACCCCGAGCAACGCAAGCCATGGCCAGCAACAAGGGTGCTTCAACCGCGGAGCTCGGCGCGACGCTCGATGCGCGCGCGCCGGAGGAGGAGCCCGACGAGCCGCTGGTCAAGAAGCGGCGCACCAAGAACTTCCAGCTGCGCGAGGACCTGGCGCGCGCGCGCGGCTCCGTGACGGTGGCCGTGGCGCCCTTCGAGCCGCACACGTTCGAGTCGTGGGACGCGTTCATCGCGGCCTGGGGCGACTACACGCAGCGCACCAAGACCATGTACCGGCGCCGCAGCTCGTCCACGACGGCGTACTGGAACAACAAGCACAAGTTCAAGAAGTTCCCCGTGCCCGAGGACAGCTTCAAGTACGCCACGATGGCCTACTGGTGCACGCACGGCTGCATCCAGCCGTCGCGCGGCAACGGCGTGCGCACGCACCTGCACAACCGCTACACGGGCTGCTCGGCGCGCATCACGGCCGACGTGGTGTACGAGCCCGTGGAGGACGACCCGGGCAAGGTGCGCTGGATGGTGCGCGTGCGCAACCAGATCGCGCAGCACAACCACCGCATCAGCGACGAGATCTACCACTGCTACAAGAACAACAGCTCCGTGCCGGACGAGCTGCTGCTCGGCCCGGACGCGGACCTGCACCATCACAAGCAGGAGGTGCAGCAGGGCGCGCCGGACGAGGCGGGTAAGTTGGATGCGCTGACTGGTGGTGTTGGAGAATGTGGGGCTGACAGACTTTTGTGCTGGCGGCGCATCCTGGCTGCAGCTTATGAGCCGTCGACTCGAATTCTTACGGAGCTGGATCCAATGGGGGTTGACCCCGGTGAGTGGCTACGTTGGGTGTGCTGCCGGACGCATTGAGGATGCTAATGGTTCGGTGGTCTTGGTCGCTAGGTTTCACGACGAGATCTACGCCGGATACGAAACTGGGTGCCAAGGGGGCAGCCATCACGGCGACGTCCTCAGGTATGGTGGCAGCGACAATGTATGACAAGAGTTACCGGTGAGTAAGTTACTAACTGCGTTGGTGGTGCTTTGGTGCAGCCGTGTCTGGGCTGATGCTGAAGGAAGTACTGGCGAACGAGCACAAGTTGAACATGGCGGCTTCGGAGATGCAGCCGCTGCTCGACGAGCTGAAAAATACCCCATCGCGAGTGATTCATAAGAGACTGCAGGACGTATCGGAGATGGTCGCGCACTTGCAAGCCAAATGGCACCAGGGTATGTTAGTGGTCACCAAGGTTGACGGCAAGATAAACACTTTGTGTAGGCATGCCTAACTCGTGCCTGTTATTGCACCACCAGATCGTATTGCGGAAGAAGCTGCACAGGCGCATGCTATCGCCTCTATTTCCTCACTCTGCGTTGAACAGCCTGCAGTGAGTCAGAGTGAGGCGCTCGGTAAGGCAACTGCCAACGCTATTTCCACGATCACGACTTTGCCGCCTGGCACCGCTTATTACCTGACCCCGCGTGTTGAGCATCTGGCAACCGAAACAAACCGCATGGCTTCGGCACCAGCTAGCGCGGACGGCAGATCAGGAGATGATGTGCCTGCAACCTCAAGTGACCAGGGCCTTTCACAAAAGAGCGCGCAGGTGCTCGGGAACCAGCGTGGTCCGTCGGAAGCCGTTTAAACTTGCTATGGCATAAGTGCAGTGTACTGCATTCTCTGTCACTAAGGGTACTCTAGATGCTATTTTATGTTATGAACAGGTTGAACACTGACGAAACACACTCGTCATTCTTTCCTTGCTTCCTTGTGAGGGAGGGAGTTTTGGTTGATTATACATGAGTATGTTGGAGGCGGTGAAGGGCTGCTAATTGCGCCCTGGCAAATTGTGATTGTCGAGCTTCCAACAGAAGTTCGTGAGAGCACAGCCCAAGAATGCGAGAGCGAGTTCCTCACTACAAGTGGTAATGCTCGTGCGATTCCAAAAATGAGCTCGATGATGGCGAGTAGAGCTAAGCGCGAACAAGGAGGCTGATTTGGTCCAAAGAGATCTAGGCTCACCCGAACGCAGCCTCCGGCACTTCGCACCGTGACAGATTGGGTGACACTGGCCGTGGAAGTTGCAACGTCTCAGATTGGGCCAAGTCTGGAGGCAGCTGCTCAATGGTGGTGCTTTTACAGTCGGATCCAGTTTATTTTGCTTGAAAATCAGCCGTACAGGCATTTAAATGCGCTACGCACTTGATGACATCGCTACCCTTGGGACTCTACCGGCACCAATACAAGTTGAATGTTTCGACAATGCAACACAGTTCAACCTGCCTCCTTCGACATGCACTGATTTTTTACCCCCCCACACTTGTTTCAATAGGCTGGTTCAGGCTCCCAGGCAAAAGGTTGCCCTCCGGTGAAAATATGATCTATCCACCACAACAATGACCTATTCATCGGTAGAATTTCTCCCGAATTAAAAGTTCAGTTTTTTTTACTGTAGAACGCTTCTGATTATTAAAAGTTGGAATCTACGCTAATCTGAAAATCCCCTTTTGGACCAAAATTTGTCCGCTAAAGCTAGGCATCACGTCTACCAGTATCATTTATTTGATCAGAGTGTAGCGACTTTTCGGAATTCGAGTCTAGTAGAAGGTGCTTGTTGAGTCGGTGGAAAAATTGAAAGTGCTGTTCATTGTTTGCCCTGGCGCTCTGCCTTACGCTAGAGCTCCTTGCTCTCCCGTAGAGTACTTACCAGCCTCCTTCCATCGAACGACGTCACTGCAGGTCCGGAATCGACGCGCGCCGCTGCCTCTGCCTCTGCGTCCTGCGTCAACCCTTGTAAATCATATAGTCGAGCCGCGAGCTTCGACCAATCGCCTTACCGCCACGTTGAAGTCACGTTGAAGTCAAGTAACGAGAACCCATACGTCGCCCAGTCGGCCACCACCGACGTTCCGTTGCCGTTCAATCTTCCTCGTTGGATGCACCCAAACACGTTGGCCGAAGCGGGCCGCACCATGCTGTGGGCATCTGGTCTGCCGGACCGGTACTGGGGCGACGCGGTCAAATACGCATCGTGCATACGCAACCGAGCCCTGATCAGAGCCAATGGCGACTACCGAGCTCCACTCGACGTTGTCACCGGGAAGGCACCGAAGGTGGCCCACATCCTGCGTTTTCGCTCGACCTGCACGGCTCACGTCGCTCACAAGAAGGCAGCGTCGGTGAAACGGCGTGCTGCGAAAGCTGTGGTGATCGGGATCAGCGAAACCCAGAAGGGGTACCGCTTGTTTCTTTCACGGACAAGGAAGATCATTACAAGCGCAGATGTAAAGAATATCGACCACCTTGACGTCCACGAGAAAGAAACGCAAGACGCGCTGAAGGAGCTGCACGGCGAGAATGGCCCGTCGCCAACTGAACCTGCTATCCCAGGCCCAACAAGTACCCCGTCAGATGCTACGGGCAGCAGCGACGCTTTCCAGTTTCCAAGCAAGCGGCGGCTTAGCATCGTCTCGACAAGAAGCGCACGAGGCTCGTGAGTAGTCCACACTTGTCGCCCGACGATGGTGAATAGCCGAGCAGTCCCGGCACTTCAAGCGACAGCGGCGAGGACGAGTACAGGGGCAACCCATTCAGCGCCGGCACGATTCGATGGTATTTGGGTCTCGTAAGAAGAAGAAGCTGCAAAGCCACTTCGCTATGACACAGGAACTTATCGAGGAAGTCGCAGGATCCGCGACGCTGCTCCTCTCGGAGGCGACGACCGCAATGACAACCGCGCGCAGTATTGAAGAAGCTAAGCAGACACCCGAATGGCCCCAGTGGAAGGCCGCCATTGAGAAGGAACTACGGGATCTGCAAGCGAATGGGATGTGGGAAAGTGGTGACGACGACGCCCGACGCGCACATTGTGTCCTCCTAGTGGGTATTTCGGATCAAGTTTAACTCGCTTGGGCAAGCTCGAGCGATTTAAGGCGCGGTTAATGGCGATCGGATTCTCGCAGCGGTACGGAATCGGTTTCAAGTAGACATACTCGTCGGTGTTGAAATACCACCAGCGTGCGTTTTCCGGTGGCATTGGTGGCGCAGTGGAAGCGCCGACTCCGACATGGAGACGTGCCGAACACTTATGTGAAGGCCAGCTTGGATCGGCCAATCCTGATGAAACCTCCGAAGGGACCTACATGCCCGTCCGACTCATTTTGGCTCCTGAAAAAGGGGCTGTAGGGTTCAAGCAAAGCTGTCTCGTGTGGAACAAGGAGATCAACAGCTTCATGCTCTCGATTGGTTTCGCGCGGTGCAAGCTAGACCCCTGTCTTTATACACGCCGACACCCCGGAAACCTGACTGTCCTCGGGCTATATGTCGACGATGTCATCATCGTTGCTGAAGACGACGATGACAGTGATTGGGCCATACACCAGCTGGAGGCGCGATTCGACATCAGGGACATGGGCGACCATCTGCATCGAGCGCACAGAAGGTGACCTTGTCCTGCATCAACGTGGCACTTTTGAGGAGCTGTTCATCGACATGGAAATGGCTTCATGCAGGTCCGTCAGCACGCCGATGGGGTCCAGGCCACTCAGCGACGACACACCCATGGAGCAGACTAGCCCAATGCGGCGGGCAATTGGCTCGTTATTGTGGATCTCCAACTGTACGAGACCGGACATTACTGCTGCTGTGAACTATCTCGCATGATTTGTCGCTCGTCCTTGTGAAGGTCACTAGCGCAGCGTGAAGTGCATACTTCGGTACCTACGCGAGACGACATCGCTCGGACTCCTTTTCAAGACCGGCCAAGGCATCGGGTGCAAGTGGCACGCGACGATCTTCTCTGATGACGACTGGGCAGGCGACAAGTCGGGCGCCAAGTCAGTGTCAGGCGCCGTGCTAGTGTGTGATCGCATGATCGTCAAAGAAACAGACATCTGTCGCTCTCTCCGCGATGAAAGCGGAGTACGTGGCGGCTGCGATAGCCGTAAAAGTTGCTGCATGGGTCAAGCAACTTCTCGTAGAAATCGGGCTCTGGAAAGCCAATATGGTGGTCAGATTGCAAGTGGATAATCAATCTGCCATCAAGTCGATGGAGAACGAGATGGCGAGCACACGCAGCAAGCACATCAATATGCGTTATCATTACATCCGGGATATAATCGCCCGTGGTGCCGTGAGCGTCTCCTACTGTCCAACTCGACAACAGCTCGCAGACATACTCATGATGCCGTTATAGCGAGTTGTGTTCGGGCGTCTACGGGAGCGGCTTCGCGTGGTGCGGCTGGTTTAGGCTTTGCGGGAGGCTATTGCATTGGGCAAAGCCCACGCCAGCCCGCTTCGACCAACGTGCTTGGGTGCATCCAACGAGGAAGATTGGACGACAACGGAACGTCGGTGGTGGCCGACTGGGTGATGTATGGGCTCTCGTTACTTGACTTCAACGTGACTTCAACGTGGCGGTAAGGCGATTGGTCGAAGCTCGCGGCTCGACTATATGATTTACAAGGGTTGACGCAGGACGCAGAGGCAGAGGCAGCGGCGCGCGTCGATTCCGGACCTGCAGTGACGTCGTTCGATGGAAGGAGGCTGGTAAGTACTCTACGGGAGAGTAAGGAGCTCTAGCGTAAGGCAGAGCGCCAGAGCAAACAATGAATAGCACTTTCAATTTTTCCACCAACTCAACAAGCGCTTAAGTCGGGGGAAGACCAAAGACCAGGCATCTACTCGACTCGCATTCCTGAAAGTCGCTACAGGTTCCGAGCCCAAAGACCGCAGCCTGCCGATTAGAAGACCGCGTCGATGTCGGTGACCGGACGGCTCGACTTTACGGACTTGGACAGTCCCCAGGCCATGCCACCTGCCGCGGGAACATAGAGCGGCCCTTCGCAGTGTCCACGGGGAACTGCGGAGCCACGCGAACGTTTTCGTCACTCCAGAGTGGGCTCCACGGAGCTGAAGGTCCACGAGCCGCGCCTCCCCAGACGACAGCACAAATCGAGTTATTCAACCCACAGCACGCGCAGGTTGGGTGCAGACATGGTGGCAATGCTGAGAGCACAGCTGGGCGACGCCACAGGGCTAATTGAGCTCCAGCAGAAGATGATCCGAAAGAGAATGACGCGCGAGTAGCAACTCGACAAAGGTCGGTGGCCGGCGGCTGACGTAGAAGAGCTCAAGCTGCAACATGCTGAGGACGAACCCCAGGACCGCCCTGGCAACTCGGAGCTGCTAGCAAGCGGAGGCGCTGCGCGGAGCACATCGCCCGGGATCGCAGCATCAGATGAACGTAACACACCTCGCAGAAGATGACTACCAGTACAATGATGCAGGCTGGACAACTGGAGCCAGTGCCCAGTCCACAAAAGAAAACGACAGCGCAGCGGCCCACACCAGATCCCCAGCCGCAGCCAACGACTCCTATGAAGGCATACAAGCCACAGCAGCCCACAGAACCCGAGCCAACACCACCGGCCCCGGCGCAGGCAGTAGTGCTAAGCGAGGCGCAGAAGCCGCCGAAGCTGAAGGACATCCACTGTCGGCGCTTTGACGGCAAAGAGGTATACCCAGGATTGGGCGCGGGCGTGGAAGCTTTTCTCAACGAGTTTGAGAGAGCTGTACGGATGGAGCGACTTCTAAACCAATCCGCGTGGGCCACCAAACTCAAGGCTTCGGTGCTCGGCACTTCCCTGGAGGGACGAGCCAGCAGGAGCTACCACAACTTCACGGGTTGCCGCGATGGCAGCTACGAGGAGCTAATCGCGAATCTGAAGAAGGAGTTCGGTTGTAACCTCGGCCAGTACGAGCTCGACAAGCGCTTCGATACCAACAAGCGCGCGGGCGACACCTGGAAGCAGTACTTGACCTACCTCAAGTTTATCGAGCGGCTGATGGTCGGCGACCGATCGCAGCTGTTGCTAGAGACCGTCTGCAACAACGCGTGCCCAGAGCTCAAGTCAACCCTGCCCAGCATGATCCACGACACCACCACCAGCCACATATAGGTGCTCGACAAGGTGATAGGTTTCTTATTCGCTCTCAAGGGGACGGGCGACGAGTCGGCCAGGCCAATCTCGGAGGGCATGGAGGCGGTGCTGGCCGCCCACAGCAGCAGCAGCGAAGCCAGCAAGCGCGAGGCAACAACACGAAGTGTTGGCTTGTACTTGATCTCGAGATGGAGAATGAAAGACTGATGTATTGATGCAAGGCCGTTCGGCCAATATGCAAGCATGGGCACTGTAAAACAAATTTCCTAACTCCTTTCTCCGTTGGTTTCCTAACTGCCCAGCGCTTCAAAGAAGCGCCTCCTCATCTGTGCGCCTCAACGCTCAACGACTGCGATGCTCCAGGATCGCCTGCCTTTCAACACTCCTTCCCGAGTGGACCGTCTAAACCTTTGAGCATCACAAGCCCGCGCAGCTCACTGAGCCGGGGCGCACGGAGGACATTGGTGAGGATGTCCGCCCGCATTGCCTTGGATTCGCACTACTCGGGTTTGAGCACTTCCTTCTTGGCTAAATCCTTTATAACTTGTACCTTCGTCGATGTGTTTAGCGCGCCCTGACGTAACCTCGCCCTCAATCTGTGCAATCGCCGCCTGATTGTCGACGTACAGCACTGACGGCGCGAACGGTATGATGTCGATCTCCTGTAGTAGTTCCACATTACCTAGCACTCCAGCAGTTGTTTGCGACGCAGCAACAAACGCAGCTTCAATGGTTGACAGCGCCACACAGCTTTGCTTCTTGCAGGGCCAACCTACGACGATTCCAGCGACCATTACCACTCCGCCGATGACGGACTTCCGATCGCCCTTGTCAGCGGCATAGTCGGCATCGCTGTACGCCTCGACGAACACCCTGTCCTTGTCCAATGACGCCTTGCTGCTGCACATGACCAGCTTAGTGTCCTTGGTTCCCTTCAAGTATTTCGCGATTTTTTTTGCCAGGCGCCAATCACCTTCGCATGGCGCATGTGAGTGTCGGGTCGCACGGTGCACCGCAAATGCTATGTCGGCCTGGTGCACCCGGCGATCCACAGCAAGCTGCCCACCAGCGACTGGTAAGTTTGGACAGTTGGTCGCTGCGGTGTGCCTGCCCCTCCGACTGGTAGTAGTTCTCCACCGTCGTTTCCGTCGTGTTCTCCGCCGATGGGCACCCGCGATTGCGCTGCCTTGTCGAGCTGGAATTTCACCAGTCACCTGGGCTTGATCAAGCTCCCAGCCGGCAATATCATCATACGTGAAAGAGATGCCCAGAAACTTTGACACGACGCCGAGGTCCTTAAGCTCCACAACTTGCATGTCCGCGAAAAACTTGTCGACCTTAGCCGTGCTGGTACCACCACCAGCAAATCATCGACGTACACGCCCACGAGTGTTGTGGCGTCATCCTCTACATTCACGTAAATGCAACTGTCCGTGTAGCACTGAGTGAAACCCAAGGACACGAGGATCGCGTGCAACATGAAATTCCACAATATTCCTGACTGCTTGAGGCCGTAAAGCCCATTCTTGAGCCGTAGCGCGAGCTCGCTCTCGTCTTTAACGCCGGGCAACTTGAGCAGCGCCTCACGGATCTCCATCCCCAGCGGAATACGCAGCAGGATCTCAATATTGGTCTCTTTGTCTGCCTTGACGAACGCACTCGGCACATTACCGTGACGCGCCGGCACGCCCCACTTTCTTGCAATTACCAGAATCAATCTGCTCCACGCCAGATCTAGCACCGCGGAGAACGTGTAGGTGTAGTTGACGCCGTACTCTTGCTGGTCCCCGCGCGCGACTAGACGCGCCTTGTAGCGCTCAATTGAACCATCCGCGTGCGTTTTCAATTTGAAGACCCATTTGCTATGCAGAAACTTGGCATTTCGCGGCATCTTGATAACTTCCCATGTATCATTTCGTTCCAGGGCTGCGATCTCTCCGCGAATCGCCTGTTCCCAATTCTTCGCGCGCGGGGCCTTCATTGCAACGCGGTAATTCTTGGGGTCTTTGAGCGGAACTCCCTTTACCCTTGCCACAGGTACATGCTTCGCTCCCATGAAACGCGTGTGCATGCGTGTCTCGGTGTCTTCTTCAGCGGGAAGTGGTTGTTCTTCAGTAGATACACCTTTCGGTCCTGTAGCGTCCTGTCCCGCAGCCAGTTTCTTGTTCTTGTTCACCAGTTTGATCCTCTTGGACAGCTTCTTCTTAGACTTGGTGTTCGTCTTGTCCGGGTGCGCTTGGGCTAGTGATGCGCCTGTAGTTGGCATCGCGGTGGACCGCTCCTTCTGCTTCTCAGTCTTCTCGCATGCGTCGCCTGTGCGGCGCAGTTCCGTGTCTTCACGTTCGAGCTTGCAGCTGTGCGTTCTGCGCGCTGTTGAGCGTCTCGACGTTTTTGATGTGCTGGGTCGTTATGATAATTCTGTCCTTTGGCAAGTAGACTCTGAAGCCGTTAGTCTCGTCTTTTTTCCCGGTAATCATGCCCGCTTGCGCGCGTGGCTTCCACGACCTCTTGCCCGGATTCCTGTATGCTGTGCACGAACTGCCGAACATCACCACGTCCGCCAAGTTTGGCGCCGTTCCAGTTAGCATCCCGATTGGCGACAAGCGCTTCGGGTTAGCGCTTCAGCTACTCCCATTCAACACAAACGCCGCGTACTCGACGGCGTCACCCCAGAAGTACAGCGGTAGTCCGCTTGCAAACAGCATCCACCGCGCCATGTTGAGCACGTCCGGTGCATCCGCTCGGCCTTACCGTGTGAAACTTGGTTTTCGGCTTCGCTGACCTGGTGCCTCACCCCTGTCACTCGGCAGTACAAATCGACGTTGGCGTATTCTTTTCCGCCATCAGTGCGAAGCACTGGATCCTGCAGTTGAACCGCTTCGCGAAGTACGCGAGAAATGCTCGAATTCCTTTGTTGCTTGCACCTTGTTTTTTTGCCAGGAAGACTCGGACGTAGTTTGTGGAGTAGTCAATGACATTTATTAGGTAGCGATTGCCGATCCGGTCTTTTGGGCCCATCGGCCCCTTGATGTCGCTCCCAATGACGCCTCCAATCTTATCAATGGGCACGTTGGCACCCGTGTCCTTCTTCGACTGGTTGTTTTTGCTTTGCTTGCCTTGAACGCAGGTTAAGCAGTTTGGGCGCGCTCTATCCGTCAGCTTGATGCCTGATGCTTTGGCGTCGGCCATGCGCTCTGCCGTGTCGTACGCGATGTGCCCGAGCCGCTGGTGCAGCTCCAGCAGCGTCGTCTCGGCCCCTGCGCTGCTGAGCACCGTGCCCGCTTCTTGCACCGCGGCATTCACCACGTGGACCAGTGCCCCCTGAGATTTTTCGCCAATGGCATCGACGGTTAATACGTCGTTACTGCGATACACTTCGAATAGTTTCAGCTGGCCTGCTTCACGAATGACGTAGCTCCGGCCATCTCGCCGCTCAAGGAAGACACCTTGCCTTTCAAGTCTACCGTAGCTGTTGATGTTGTCCATCAAGTTGTTCGCGTAGTAGACGTCCGACAAGTCGACAGCGACCTCGTGCCACCGACGATCGTCCGCACCTTGATTGTGCCTACCTTGCTCACGTGAACGGTACCGCCGTTCGCCGCGCGGCGCATCTGGTCGCAGGCTACTGTGTTGTTGAGCATCTGAAGATCGTTGGCGAGGTGCACACTGGACCCGCTGCCCAGTATCCAGGCACCCATGTTCGCGCTGATGGTGGTCCTCACCGCTAGCGTGGCTCTCGCAGCTGCCTTGTCGCCGCTTCTCTTCTAATTTGCTCTTAAATGCCCCACTTCGTCACAATTGTGGCACGCACGAGTTTTTACTTTTCCGACGCGGCCGACAAGCCCATCGCCTCGTCCCCCTTGACTACCACTTCCGCCATTTGGAACTCGGCCACCACGGCCGCGTCCTGCACGTCCTCCTCGGTGACCGCTAATTCCGTTGTTATGGCGGACTGTGCTAGCTTCGTACTCGATTACAAAGGAGACGAGCTCAGCTACCTATTGGAGGTGGTCGGTGCGCTGTGAGTTGAGGCGCGATAGCATCACGTTCTGGATGAGTGATGGCGCGGACCGGCAGAGACACCGTAGCACGCACTGCTTCGAATTGCTGGAGCGCTCTGCTACGTACACTAAGAACTGGTAGTGTTCGGGCCAGGTCTTGCTCGGGTCCTTCTCCTTGGACATTAGCTCGATTCCCTTCGCAGATGGGATGGGCGTCATGTACAGCATGAGCATGCTGTTCATGACGTACTTGAGCGTTTTTTTACACCGCCGTCCACCCGGGCAGCATCTTCTTAGAGTAAACAAGGGCAGTGTCCTTCCGTTTTCCGCTGAGCGGAAGGATCTTGAACTCTTCCGGCCAGTCCCCACCGCTCATTTGCTGCGCGGCGCCAAGTCGCTGCAAGAACAGCAGCCCCCACAACTTGAAGTCAGCGCCGGCATAAGTCTCCTTTCTCGAGAACTTCGAGAACCCGGACCAGTCCAGGTCCCTCGGCTTGGGTGTCTTCAGCCCAAAGTTGCTCGGCTGCACGTCCTGCTGCGCTATGGGCGGTGGTTGCACCTGACGTTGTGGCGGCATTTGAGGCGGCGGCATGCGCGTTGGTTGCGGCGGCTGGTATTGCGGCGGCACGCGCGTTGGTGCAGCAGTGTGCGTAGGCTCGTCGAGTGAGCCAAGTCTCATTCGACGATCGCGCGCCATGATGAAGTCGGTGAAGGCGCTCGGCCCGTCAAATGCGTGCTCGGAGGGTGGCGTTAACGGTGTTTCAGCGCGTCGCTTCATCTCTTCTTGAAGCTTGAGCTGGTTGGTCAGAAAAGTGGCCTGTTGCCGCGGCATCCCTTCGAGGAGCCCTTCCAGTCGATCCAGTCGCTCGGAGCTCGTGTTGGAGTTCCGACTGCCCCTTTCGTAAGCGTCAGACGCACTCGAGACCGCGTGCGCCCCCTCGAACAGCCCGAACGGGTCCGGAGCCACATTAAGGCTGTGACATAGCACCCCGGGGATTTCCGTCACCCCCCGACCAAGAGGGCTTCCTTGCCTACCCAGAACCCGATGCCAGTTGCGACCCAAGTCGATAGCACGACGAAGATGCTTTCCCCAAGGAACGAGCCCTCCAAGACTAGAGGATTGCGTTCCACGACATGACCAAGATACCCCTAGTGAGCCCAAGATAATTAGCAGATCCTAGTAGCACCCATATGGTTTAACGTTCCCGGCGAGGTATCGACCCCGGGAACCTAATTCAGTCTTACTTTTCCGCTCAAGTGCGCAAGAGCTCCCTCCGGACAGAAACACACTAATGAAAAGGCCGCGGACCGGGGATCCGCGCTAGAAGACTGCCCCCAGGTAATTCTCGTGTCATATTTGCCGGGGTTTCCCAGTGATCCCCAGGCATTCCATAACTGTTGCCCCGGAGCGCGGCTAGCCGGCACGGGAGTAGCACTTCATATTCTCAGGGTCTCACCCTTGGGGTCTCGCCCCGAAAATCTACGGCCTTCGCCGGTGGGGTCTCTCCCCGAAAAAACTAGTGTATATTTAGTTGCGTATAACCCATACCGCCCCGGGATTTGGTAGTATCCCCCGGGCGATTGTTTGTCTAACTATCACCCAGCGTACAGTCGGAGGTCGGGACACCTCCTAACAAACCCAAACCGAACGGTTGACCTTGCCCGTGGTTGAAACAACCACTCGTAGGGGGTACACAAGGTGAGGTTATTGACCGGGCTCCCCAGGATACTTCTCCCCCGTAGAAGCCGTCCCTAGGAGACCCGCGGCCCCGGATAAATTCCTCGTCCGGGTGGACCGTCTTTCCTCTAGGAGATTCTCCTGATCCCACCGCGCACAACAAAGCGCACTAGGGACGCAGGGGCGCGGGAAGGCCAAGTCCTCCCCAGGGCGAAAGCTCCAAGCGCTACGTCACACGGCCGTGGCCATCGGTGTCACGGATCCCGTCGGCCAGGTTGGGCTGCTTCGAGGTGACGTCGGTGCCGTTTGGGTTCATAACCTGTTGACTTGTACTGGAGCTTGAGAAGGATAATGAAAGACTGATGTATTGATGCAAGGCCGTTCGGCCAATATGCAAGCATGGGCACTGTAAAACAAAATTCCTAACTCCTTTCTTCGTTGGTTTCCCGACTGCCCAGTGCTTCGAAGAAGCGCCTGCTCATCTGTGTGCCTCAACGCCCAACGACTGCGATGCTTCAAGATCGCCTGAGTTTCTACAAGAAGCAAGGCGGTCATATATAGGGAAGCAACCAGCAGGGAGAGAGTCAACAAGGAGGCGGTCAGCAGCAGCAGCGGCCTAACAACAACCAACCTTAAGATCAGCAGCGCAACAGCGCTAACGCGAACGCAGCCGAGAAGACCGGTCACAGGCAGGCGCAGTGCACGAGCCCGAAGAAGAACACGCAACAAGCGTCGGCACGCCAACCCCCAATACACCGGAGTCTGAATCCGAGGATGACGGGACGTCGGAGCTATGGATGGTTTAAGTGTAACCACTGCCCCGACTGAAGTCACGTCGACTTGGCTGATCAACCCTGGAGCATCGCACCACATGTGCTCTATCGCCGCCGGACTGTTCGGCACTTCCCCGTGGTCATTAAAGTGGCCAATTGTGGGTTGCTCCATGCGAGCGTGAGGGGGAGAGGAATGCTGCGCGTAAACAGTGGTCAAGGCGCCCGCCCCGTGCTGCTTCACGAAGTGCATCACGTGCCTGTCCTGGACCGCAATTTGCTATCTGTGACGAAACTAGAAGAGCGGGAGATCACCACGCGGTTTGATACAGCAACTTGCAGCTTGAAGAACCAACGTGACGAAGAGATCGCAGTCGCCGAACGCCAGGGCAAACTATGGGTACTTGATGGAGAAACCGTGGACACGCACGCTAACGCAGTAGCGATGCTCGCTCAAGTACCAAAGGCAACCATCCAGCACTGGCATGAGCGTCTGGGTCACCTCAACTTTCAAGAGCTTCTGCGGAGATACTCTAAGGACCTCGCAAGCGACATGGATGTCGTCTCGAAGAAGCTGCAATTCTGTCTCTCGTCTGCAGCGGCAAGGCAGACCAGATCCCAGCAGCCAACCATTGATACCTCGGAGTCCGCGCCAACGGATGAGATCGGCGCAGTGCTGGGCGTGGACCTGAAGATTGACATCCTTCCCGTTGATAGGAACAGCAACAAACACATGCTCACTATTGTCGACTATGGCTCGAGTTACAACCGAGTGTACCTGCTCCAGACGAAGGATGAGCCCCCAAAGCGGCTCGTGGACTTCCTACCAGAGTTTGAGTGCAGTACGGCGTTCCTGTGAAGGTGATAGGGTCTGATGGAGGCGGTGAGTTTCTAGGACGGGAGTTCAAGGCCTATTGCACGCGTCACGGGGTAAGACTACAGTCGACGCTCCCGACACTTCAGCGTCGAACGACAAGGTTGAGCGCATGCACAGAACGCTAATGAACTCAATGTGGCATGTGCTTTGCCCAATGCAACACAGAGGACGGTTTACTCGCAGATTTGGTGCGCGGTTAATTCAATTTTGATGTGGGCTGAGTTTGGTAACAAAGTTGAAACTTGTACTACTGTAGAAGTACGATTAGCGGAGAGTGCTTGATATTCAACTCAATAATGGTGAGAAGGCGCTCGTGCGAGCGACGTTGCTATCGCTTTATGTTGGGGTAGCATGTGAGTTGCCTTGAAGAAGGATTGAATTGACGATACTTATTAACGTATAATACCAATTAGTATGCGGTATACTATTCTTGTAGAGTGCCCTCTGGAGCCGAGTAGGGCACTGTATTTGATGGCATACTATTTGTTAGGGCATTCTATTTGATAATGGCTACATCAATACAATCACCGAAGACAATTATACCATCAATGTCAGCAAGATGCATTTTGTGGTTTGCTACTATCAAAGCGCCTACTCTTCGATCCAGACCTCGTCGAACGCGTCCAGCAGCTCGTTGCGGGTGTATTCGGCGAGGTCGCTGTTCACAGTAGCGTTCCCGTTAAGTTCCCAGGCAGTGCGGAACTTGGCACCGTACACATCATGCTTGCCGATGTGCCAGTCGCTTGGGTCATCCAAGAACCCACACTTCCCAACGCTCTTCTTCACGACGTCGTCTGGGACTTGACGCCACGCACTTGCCACCCATGACGCCACTGTCTCGATGGTGGGAGGGCGGGGGTTGCCGCCACGAGTGTAGGTGACGTGGTCCGACCGCTTCCATTCGTCGATGAGCACTGCCATCTTGTCCTTAAAGGACTTGAAGATACCCGCGTCGCCAGCTTGAAGATAGATGTCAGACCGCCAGGAATGACTGCCATCTTAATCTGCTTCTCAGCACAGCGCTGTTTCACCGACTTCGCAACATGGGCTCGCATAGAGTCCCAGATCACCCACTGGCCAATAGTTTGGGTGACCTGGGAAAGTACCACTCGAGCCATTGCAGCAGCAGCTCCTGGTCCACCCACGCACGCTCTTGGAAGGACACGTAGCAACCCCCAATCCGCTCCATTGCACCACGCGTTTTGCGCTTCCAAATAATGCAGGGAGGCAGTTTATTTCCCGATGCAGTCACAGCAAGCGCGGCGGTAATGCGCATCGAAGCAAATTCCGTGGAGCGAATCACTACGTGGCGGCGACCGATTTCGTCCACGGTTTGATTACGCGGGTCTTCGAAATAGACCGCAGTATCATCCATAAGGATGGTGCGGTCTCGGTTCATGTCTCCTTTGTTGTCCGTCAGGAAACGCATGTAGGAAACAGCTCGGCTGACCAGCTCGTCGTCCGTGAGCGTCGTGAGATTGGTGCGGCGGCGAAGGCTGAGTTCATTTCGCTGCATGAACGCAGTAATCCATGGATCAGAAGCAGCAAATCGGATCGGGTGCTCTTCGTGTTCCTCCTCCGTTCTGCTGGTGTGAAAAAGCTGGCGCGCTTGAGCGGCGATCCATTCACGCGTAACCTTCTCCTTCAGGAGGTGACGGTTGTAGATGAGGTCCACAAGTACGTCCTCGGCTTCACCCAGCACTGGTCGACGACCCCCACCATCCAGACGACGACGATTGCCTTGGCCAGCCAGGATTTGGTCACGGTTGTGCCACCACTGGCGAAACGCGGCGGCCGAAATGCGCCAACCCAACGCACGAAAATGAGCTTCCGCTCTAGATGGGACGCCGCCACCCTCGCTCGCGATCCATTCGATGGCTTGCCTCTTGACGCTTAGCTCCACTCTCTTCCGTCTTGCTGGCATGTTGACGAATGAGCTGGTAAAGCGTGGTGATGCTGGTGGAGCGAAGCTTGGGTGGATGAGAATTGTCTACCACCTTTCAGGTGAGCGCAGGTTAGCGTGTGGAAGGATATACTGACGGCAGTCTATTCGGAACGGCACTCTAATAAATGGCAATCTATTTGATGGCACTCTATTGTTATAGTATGCCCTCACAATAGGGCACTCTATTCGCAGGGGACTATAGTACCTTAGGGCATACTATTCGGTATTATACGTTACTTCCAAAAAAATTACTCTGAATTGTCCTCGGACGAACGATGGAGATGTCCCACCGCAACATTATTGCGCCAAATGCGATTCACAGCAACGCAACATCGATTAGAGAGCCATCTCTAACCTGTAACCAGCCAAACAGGCAACGTGTATCAAAATTTGGAAGACCATGCGAAAGGACTCTGATACGGCTTGCACGGCATCCCAATACAGCCACTGCAAAGACCAGTGCGTCAGTATGCTGTCTCTTTTTATACTGCAACATACTTCTTGAAATATTGGACACTTGCTCCAAATCACGGTACTTTCGAGAAGTTTGCCGGGGTTTTCTGGGATCCACACTTTTGAGTTTATTCATAGAAAACATTTAAAAATGTTTTCTATGAAACTTAAAGGCTTAGCTTACATGTATAGAAAACCCCGGCAAAGCAAAATTTAAGCTAAGCTTTTGCTTTGTGGCGCTCTGCAGTAAAATCACTCAAAGAGCCGACAACAGTTCACACCAGGTAGTTGTCTTTCATACGAAGCCTAATTATTCCCCTATCGATGAACCATGCATATGTGCATCCTGATCAGCACGGGCAAGTGACGAAGTAGCGGGCGCCTGGGGCTTCTCAGCACATGGCACGTTAACCGAAGTGGCGCATAAGTAAGTGCAGCAACACATAAAATTCAGGATTGCTGCGTGCTCAATCATCCACCGTGATATTTCCGTCCAGGCAAGGAAACCGCTCGCTTGATGGAACACATGAATACGCGACGTGTTTGGTACGCGCAGCCGTGGACCCCAATCTTGACACGGGCCACACCCACGTGTAAGCGGCATGATGAACGGATATCGCGATACCGGGACCAGTAGACACCAAGGACGAAAGGATAGAAATCGCTTTTTCGCCAGCGAACTTAACGAGGCCCACGACGTGGTGTCGAGTGAAGAGCTCATGCAAGACTCCGAAGACGACGATGATAACCAAGACGACAGCGAGTTTATGCTTGCTGACGCGGATAATGATGATTTTAATGAGATGGCCGCTGAAACTTCGAGTCTCGGCTCCAGCGATAGCATTGGGTTTGCATGCAGTGAAGACCAACGTACGTTCACTGCAGTGCGCGTGCGGCCAATGCTGCCTTCTGAGAAGAAGAATGGTTATCGCCCGATTGTTGACATGACCATGACGGGCGACGGGCTGATGACAAGAATTGTGAACCCGACGGCACTACCTCCTCTACCTCGATCTCATGCGTCAGCACGGTACACGTCAAATAAGCTTCCTTCAGGGGAGCCGTCTCCTTGTACGGGACCATCAAGCTTCCCGGCCCAGTTTACACAAGAATTTAGATTTGACTATGCATTCTGGTCCTTTGACCGTTCGCTTGGACATCAGGTAGCCACACAGAGCACGATCTACGACGAACTAGGTGTTCTTGCACTCCAAACATTATTTCAAGGTAGCAACTGCTCTATCTTCGCGTATGGACAACCAAGCTCAGGTAAGACGTTTTCCATGATGGGTAGTAGCGGGGAGCGTGCAGCTTTGCCTGCTTCAGCCAGAACCAACAGTAGTGTTAGTGTTGTGCGGACGCCTAGCGCGTTGTCAAGGTCAGAGCAACGAGGTTTCATTCCGAGAATTTGCCAGGGCATATTTGCTGAGATTGACGAAACGGAAATATCAGGAGCCTCATACACCGCAATGATTAGCTATGTTGAAATTTATGACGAACGCGTGTACGACCTACTCGCACAAACCTCAATCAAGGTAAGCCACGCCTGCTACACTGTATGAGGAAAACAAGAAGTAACGGTATTGTGTTGTCTTGCAGAAATCTCTCAAGGTTCGAGAACATCCAGAAGAGGGTGCTTTTGTTGAGGGAGCCAAATGCGTGCATGTTATGAGCTACTCACAAATCTTGGAATTGATCGAAGAGGGAAACCTCATGCGTTCTGTGCCTTCGTCGCACGGTACTTCTCGACCCACTCGCTCTCACATTGTGCTAACTATTTCGCTATCACAAAAAAGTCTGGCGGACTCAGCTCCTCGGACAAGCAAGCTTTGTATGGTGGATTTAGCAGCAAGTGAGCGAGTGGATCACTCAGATGTGAGTGGTTTGAGTGTTCGACAAGCTGGAAGCGTAAACCGTTCGTTAGCTACTCTCGCAGATGTTGTCGGCGCTCTGGCAAAGCGAAGAAGTAGTCGCTCTGTTGACGGCTCTCAGTACCAAAAAACATTTGCTCCATACCGAAACTCAGTTCTAACGCGGTTACTAAAGGATTGTCTTGCTGGGCACGCAAAAACTATCATCCTTGGTGCCATTAGTCCGTGCTGCGTGCACTACGAAGAGTCAATTGCCACATTAAGATATATTGAGCGTGCCAGAAGTGTTTACAGCACAATTCGAATGCCCGTGGAGGATGGTACAGGAGGAGATACGGTTCAAAACGTTTTTGACGACGCAGGAGAACTGGAATGCAATCTGAGGGCACTAAAATCGTGCGTTCATGTGTCACTTAACTGCTATGGATCACCGGAGAATTGCGACGATTATCTAGAGTGCAATTCAGATGAACGATGCCAAAGTATCGAAAAACTGAGGAATTCACTCGCAAACGAGCAGAAGGTACCAGGAATGGAAATTGACGCCACGGAACAGGAATCTATCGGCTGTGTAGAAGAATGCGATATTGAGGCGAAGATACAGGTTGATATCACTCAAGAAAAGCTGACAACTTACCATGAGCTTCAAAGGAGTGTTCACTTGCTAAATCTAGTTGCTATCCGTCGCCGCACTCAAGCATTACGGAAGTATCGTGCGTTGGATCGATGGCGAAACTGTGCACCTTTACTAGCCAAATCGACTCATAAGTTAAAAGAAGATAACTGTATGATAGACTCGTGCGGGCTTGGAGGCCAGAGTCACAACAAGCTCTCACCCCAGAGGACCAGCGACCGGAAAGCAGGATGTCCTCCACTACACACGCGTACGAAACCGGTTGAATCATGTGTTCCGGATGTAATAGCTGCGGTGGTCACTACAGATGCAATCTGTTGTTCGGTAGTGCAAGAGTTTTTATTCCCACGCCAGCCCAACTCGCCTAAACTTCGACAATCGGCTACAGTATCCTCTGCTTCTCTCTTGGAACTTTTGGCATCAAGCTCCGAGTATGATAGAACAGGATCTAGCTTTCATAGTGGCGATGACTGCAGTGATACTGAGCAACTGTTGGAAGATCTAGCCTCATCAAAAAGGAGGTATAGTTCCGAGGAAGAGAAATTGAACTCACCAAACGTCACTACTGATGCTAAGGGATACTCGACCATTTCGGTACATGACAGTACCTTATCACCATCTTCTCTAGAGCCATTGTGCGAAGACGGTTCTATCCACTCAACGTTGTCGCTTTGTGTAGATTCTATCGATATGGCTAGACGAGCGTTGGGACCTGGCTTACATCATCTGAAACGCCTAAATAAGGGCAATGGAGTTGCAAGTGGCGTTGGAGTTGAGTGCGAGCTTCTGAAATGCATGGATAAAAAGTTTATTGCCATGACGCGGAGCTTGGAAGAGTTAATGGCATCACTCCAACCATTCAAATCCTCGAAACCGTCCTATGAATTGCTTGAGTCAATGGTTGGAGAATTTTGCTTGCAGATTGTTGCAAAACTCTGCGATCAGCTTCCTAGCGCTTCCAGCGGGTGTTCAGCAGGTCGTATTCAGCTGGAAAAACAAGTGGAACATTTCAGTGATCGCCTGACGTGTCAGCTTTTGCCTGAAATTGCTCGTACTGCAGATGCGTTGGAGTCAGATGAAGTAAACTTTGTTATCGTTGTGGCTACGGATATGCTCATTATGACGGAGAGAATTAAGCTGGCGTGGAATTTTGTCGGACATCGAAGGCGCGAAAGACTTCTTCAATTGCACGCACAAGAATTGGCTGCTATCAAAGACAGAAAAATGGCTGTTAAGATAACTGCTCTTGAGGTTCGCAATGCAGAGTTGGCCGCAAAATGTAAGGAACTCCTGACAATAAGTGGTGCATCGAAAGACCCAATTTCAAATGACTTCGAATTAAGCAACGGCAAAACTACGAATCGAGCATTGGCCCACACTGCCCACACTCTGGAACAACTCGAAAAGGAATGCGAGGCACATTCAATAGTCTCGCGTGATGATAGCATTGGAGCAAAGTTAGCCGTGGAAGTCGCACGGACAAGAGATGTTCAGGCGCGAAACGATGAGCTATTATGTCGCTTTGCAACGTTGAACCGCGCACTGGCCGCCGCTTCTGCACGAGTGACCGCGCTCGAGACGGAAAACAGTCGTCTCAATAACGGGCGCATTTGTTCGATTGGCAATGGCGGCGTGGATAGCCCACAAGCTTGTATGACCTCGACAAAGGCATTAAATGATCGTATAATCGTGCTGCAGAAGGAGCTTGAGTGTGCTCGTGATTATACTTTCGGGCTTGAAAGGCAGCTCGCTACTTTCAAAGGTGCTCACGAAGATAACATCTCTGACGTTGAAAATATGCAATCCTTCCTCTCACGTGAAAAAGAAGCACGCCGTGAAGTAGCCTCAAACTTCAAATTGATCAAGGCACAATCGAATGCGCTAATAACAAATTTGAAACAACAGCTTGTCAATGCAGAGGATCAAGAAAAAGAGTTGCTTGCTGCAACATCAAGTAAACTCGAGGAAAAATGGTTAGCTACTAAGGCAACTCTGATTGCGGTTCAAGCAAGAAATACCGAGCTATCAACATCTCTGATCACAGTAATGGCCGAGTTGCATAAAGCACTGGAGAACACATCCCAGGTCGAATATGAAAGTCTTCTTCACATTACAGCAATTAACGTACTAAAGGATAGTCTGGCGATGCAAAAGGAAAGAACCGATATGGCTAAAGAGGACTCAGTTGCAGCGCAACTTGCCCTCAGGAACTGCGTTTCGGATCAATCGTGCGAAATTTCACTACTGAAACAGCGCCTGCTAGCAGTTGTGCAAGATAGAGATGAACACATACTGCTACTATCTCGAACGGAAGAAGCTCTAGCAAATGCACTTGATCGTGAAAAGAAGCTACAGATTCAGTTGGAAACGTCATCATCGCGAGAAGAACAGTGTTTGCGAGCAAAGCTACACGAATCAGCATTAGAAATTTCGTCTTTGCGTGAGAAGCTTACCGAATTACTTGACCACTCAACACTTCAAAGCGCTACCATCGAAGATCTGCAGTTGAAGGAGGCAAAGATCGCGAAGAAGTGTCTTGAGTTAGAAATCAAGTGCAATAAACTAGTCCTTCGATATCGGCATATTCAAAACGTCATAGAGCAGAAAGACGCAGCATATCAAGAATACGTCCGACAGGCTGACGACAAAATGTTGAGTTTGACGAGACAATTAGAAAGTGAGCGTCAAGAGTGCATGAACGTTCATGAGGCTTTGCAGCGTGAATCCAACGTGTTTCACAAGTTAATGACTCAGCAACATGCGATCAAAATGAATTATTGCTGCACAATTCGAGACCTGAAGGCTCAAGTTGAGCTCCTCTCGACTAAAACGTATTTGCTAGAAGAAGAGTTGAAGACAACAAAGGAAATTCAGAAACAGAAGGAAGACGTCGTTCAGGAACAAGAAAAACTTGTATCCAAAGTGACGAAACAACTGCACGAATGCCAAATAGATCTCAGCGCTTGTATTCGCAGATGGGTGCACGCTGAAACGCAGAGTGTGCTGCAACGAGTTTCCATTGAGTGCCTAACTCGATATCTCATCGGAGCACAAGAAACCTGCATGATGCAACTAGCCGATGTGGAGTCTTCTCGGCTATCGAAAGCTAGATGCGTTCGTGCTACTCCTGAGATCGAGCAAGCTACGAAGGAGCAATTGAGCAGCATTGATGCATGGTTCGACGAAGTAGTATCTGGTAACCAAGCAATGTCAGAAGATACGTATGTACACAATACCTCAGTACACAAGATTGATATAGCTGGGGACAAGGATTTCGCTGCACGATCTTCCTTGTTGAAGACCCTGACAGGTCTGAGTACTCTTACCAGAGAATTATTGGCCGTGTGTGAGTCCACGCCTAAAATGGATAATCAATCGATTTGCTCAACGGCCGAGCCGAATTCACCAGAAGAATGCACCTCGAAACCCCACCGCACCGAGGTGTTACAGGAAATATCGACCCAATCGACGAATGCACACAGTGAATCTGTGCAATTAAGGTAATACGAGCTAACTAAGCCCTTACTTCCCCGCTAAGGTGAATCTCAGTACTAACGATAATTTGTTCCTCTCCCCACAGGAAAATAGTGATGAAGCTGAAGGAAGCATTAGACGCAAAAGATGACATGTTATTGTTCCTAGATGGAAAAGTAAGGCGCTTGGAACAGCTAAACACTTAATACCCTTGTAAATGATCACGATCAAACTTCCAGTCATTGGTAGGGTATAGTTTTGACTTCTTCGTGTAGTAGAGGTCGAGATACGGACTGGTAAACGTTGAGGAAAACCTGGGTCAGATAGTTTTGCAGGGTGATGAGATGGGAGGCAACACCCACAAGAATTCTCGTGTTTGCTAGACGCTGTACGTGACAAGAGTATTGGCGTTTTCGTGCGGGCTTTCGATTTTTGCATGCGTGTATGTATGTCTGCCATCCCACTCACGTTCAAACGGGGCGAAAATACAGTATTTTTCGCTCCAAATGCACATTTTACAACTGTTGCTGCCGGGGGTGGGGTGGAGGCTCGTTCATTTTCGCACGCTCAAGCCCTCGAATGTATCTAGCTCATACACGTACAAGTACCTCGTGTGAAACTACTTCAT
>BSXT01018882.1:0-45960 GCA_030267785.1 Phytophthora fragariaefolia
AACGCGCAGGGTCGGTCTATCCCGACTGGTGAAAGCCCTCCGCATAATTGTCTTCGCTGCCTCTCTACATATACCATCGCCGACCACATTTATGTGAAGGTGCATGGTCCTGTAAGCTTGGCGCAGATTTCGTTCCATAATCCAAAAATGGTGGTGATCCGACACATCATTAAGGTCATCGAAGAAGTTTACCCTCCAACGCCATACCGAATGGAAATATAACGCTGCAGCTACTCTCCAACATCCCTCCGTGAGTGAAGTCACAGCCAATGATAGCTGGTGTTGTGGGCCCGTCGAGGCTACCCGCACCTCATCGGTGATCTCCCATATTCCGTCTGGTATATGTGGTAGTGTAAGGCTAAACATGGCAAATTCAAGTCCGTCCTCCCGTAAGCCCAACGCATTCCAAGGCTTCATCAGCCTCTTGCGTAATTTGACCGCTGCTGGACAAGTCCAGAAAATGTGATGTATCGTGATGCAAGGTAAGTGCAGGCATTGCTCGTGTGGGCACCCCATCTTGTTGTTTCGTACATCGTATAGCGAGTAGGCATGTAGCTTCAATCTCAATAATGTCTGCTCCCCCCATGGTCCAACCCCTGCTATTCTGCGAATTCGTTTCCAATCCAATTGGTTGAGCCCGGCTGCAGCTTCCGCGCTGATCTTTGCCCAGTCGTCCATACGCTGCCTCTGCTTGCATTTTCCTCTGCGGTGAACTGCATTCTGCACTCGCACTTTGTATATCCTCCGTGGCTGTTTCCACCTACGTCGACCTACCCAGAGACAGACAAGTCTACTTAGCGCAGGGTGCGGGTGCACTTCATGTATCTCCAGCTCCGGCGCCAATACTCTCATTAACCATGTTCCGAGTGTTCTGTGATTCCTAACTGTGCGTGTGAGAGGAGGCCCTGCTATGGTAGTGTGTATCTGCGCAGTGACGGGGTCGCTCCGTGTTATATCCACTATGGCGGGGTGCGTTGTCGGCGTCGCTGTGAAGCGCACCTCGTGTGCATATTCATCCCGAGCAGCAATTTCTGGGAAATTGTATACTATTGTGGTTGCGAGTAGTTCCGCCTTATCTCGTAGCTCTGTCGTCACTAAGTGAAATGAGAACGTGAATTTCAGGTATCCCTTGCCATTGCGATTCCATTGCACGATGTGACGGATCTGCTTTTCATCGGGCATGTTCATTCCAAGCATGACTGCTAGTGTCGTGCGGTGTTCCTCTTTCGTGTATACCATCAGTGTATTCATCGCAGCATATAGGATCCATTCTAGTCGGAGGACCCCTAGAGTTGTCGGGTTTTGACTGTATTTGTATTTCTTGAGAGCTTCTAGCAATGGTGAGCAGCCCATGTGCAATTGCTCCCCATCCCATCGTAATTCCTGCATTCCTGTTCGTAGGAAAATTCGTACTGCTTCTGGGTCTGCGCCTTGCATGGCTCCCGCTTCCGCAAGCAGCCTTCTGCCTGTTTTCCACATTGAATCTCTGCGATGAAACCCCCCTGGTGAAGGGTCCGCATACTCCGGTGTGATGAACACTACTGGAGCTGAGCCAGGTTTTTCCCCGTGAAAAAGGACGTCTCCCACTATATGTTCATTGCTTGTCCCCACTTCTGCCCAATTGCTGACGGTGGCCGCTGCCATGGCGTATAACTCAGCGCGCAAGTCAGCAATTGCAATCCCGCCATTTGTGCGCTGCATTGCCGCTAAGTCTGCGTCCAGCCACGCTTTCACGCTTGGTAATTCTGCAGTGAACTGCCCATGCCATATATAATTTCTAATACGTATATCCATGTCTTTGACATCCGCGGAACTGGGCCATCTGTGCCTCGCCACAAATAATAAGTTGGGGATAATTATTGCAGCCGCAATGAGGCTGCGATGATCGACCGTCAGCGTTTTTTGGGACGCGAGTTTCAACCGAACGTCCAATTTTTTCCTGGCCGCCTTCCACGTTGTGGATGCCTTGACACTGCTTCCCACGTAAATTCCTAGATATCTGCTTGGTTCTTGTGGGTCCTGGTAGTGTAGTGGTTCCGGTAATATCATGTGAGGCTGGGTACCTTTGTGGTGCAATGCAATTACAATCGTTTTCCCGCTGTTGATTTGTAACCCCGAAGCTCTGCCAAACATTTCTAATATGCGCATCAGCTGAGGAATATCCTCTGGATGACGAATGAATGCTGCCGTGTCATCAGCATAGCCAGATACTCGTAATTCAAAATTCCCCGCTGCAGATTGAATGACCACACCCCTGATGCCCATGAATCCGTCAAGGCGACGATATAGTGGATCGAGGGCTAATATGATAAGCATTGGGGCTAAAGGACAGCCCTGCCTGATGCCGCTGGTGACTTGTATTTTCCGCGACTTCGTGCCATTAGCCAGGAAACGAACCGTTGTCCCTGTATGCGTTGCAGAGACCGCTTTAACAAATTTGGGCGGGTATCCTTTTTTCTTCAGCGTTTCGATCATGTATTGGCGGTCTAGTGAGTCATATGCTTTTTTGAAATCCAGAAGCATCGCCGTGGCTTCCTGTTGATCCGGATCTTCGATCACCATACTCTATGCCGCATCATACAAGTCGATTGTTTCGTGTATGGTGCGGCCAGGCACAAACCCATTTTGGTTTGGATGTACGTTGTCTGGTAACGTGAGGCCGACTCTACTTGCCAAAATTCGAGTGAATATTTTGTAATCAGTATTTAACAGAGCCAGAGGTCTGAAATTCAGGGCATTGCTGGAGATACCGCCCTTTTCCAAGCAGAAGATGTCTGCCTGTAAGAAGGTCTTAGGAAAAATTCCAGCATCGAACCATACATTTAGTAAGATCACCAGTATTGGTAGCAATTGTTCTTCGAAATCACGGTACCATCCATTTCCAAGTCTATCAGGCCCCGCTGCTTTCCCCCTTTTGCAAGCTCTAATCGCAGCGACGATATCCTCTTTGGTTATGGGGTCGTCAATTGCTATCTGCTCAGCACTGCTCGGCAGTTCTGTAGTGTCCCATCCGACAACTTTGCGAATATCTTCTGCTCGGGTCTCCGGTTGTTGCAATATCGGCTGCCACGCATCAGCCAGAATATCGGCTTTGTCGTGGGCTTGCCGACTTGGTGCTCCCGGTAACGGGTCCAACCGGTGAATTACGTTGTCAGTAAATTTATTTGAAACCCTTTTGAACATTTGTTTTGTCGTTTTCCCGTCTGAGTGTTTTGTGTCTCTGAGTAGTCTGGCATGATTGAATTCGTCCCTCTGTTGTTTGCATTCCGCAATCGCCCGGCGTAAACGCGCCGCCCTGGTTGGCCCCACGTGATCATTCAAACTGAGTCCTTCCATATCATCAGTGAGAGCCTCTATCTTGTCCTGCTCCCGACATTTTTGGGCTTGATATCGGTTCTGCTGTCGAATTAGTCGGGCTAGTTTCTGCTTAGTCGAGTTGCGCATAGACTTCCGTCGCTCTCGTACACATATTCTAGTTCGTCGAGCTATCTCTGTCTTGAGTTCATCCCACATTGCAGCAACGTTCTCGGCTGTGGGGATGCTTTCCTTCAGTTTAGTATGAAAGTCATGTAAAAGCTGATGTGTGACTTGTGCTACGGCTGCTTGCGCAAAAGTAGGAACAGGATGCAGCCTGGAAGGTCTCTTAATGCGGATTGGATCGTCGGGTGACCTGACATGCAGTTTGGCTCCATGATGATCCGGTTTATTGCCCATGCGCACTAAATTCCATGCCGCCACCCAAGGCATGGTTGATGCTGTCACATACCACCGGTCTAATCGTGATGTGGCGTCCCCATGACCAGGTACCGAGTATGTATATGTGTGAGTATCAATGTAGTGTTGTTGCAATGCAGCATCGGTCCAGTTCTTGGGTCTCGCTACCGCAATGGGGTCAAGTAACCCCCAATTGGCGAGTAGATTACGTAGTGCTGGCGAATCGTGGTTACTTGTTGTGCCGTGATACGTCCTGTCCGTCGTATCATCCATTGTACAGTTAAAATAAACTCCACCTACGAACAATAAATCGCCCTTGTCAAATTCCAGATCACCGAGTTTCAGGTAAAATTGTTCTCGTTCTGCGTGCTTATGTGGGGCATATACATTGCAAATGGTGACCGGTTTGCCATCCAATATCCCCCTGACCGCGTTGAAATGAGGGGTCCATCTCTCCCGAAAAGTGGTTTGGCTGCCTGGAAGGATCCGTAAGGATTCACCAACACCGCAACTCCCCCTTTCTTATCTCTCGAGGGCGCCCAAAAGGAGTAATCCGGCTGTGATGTGCCCGTCCTGAATCCCCATCGCGCTGCGTATAGTGACTGGTATCGTTCAATTTCGTGTTCGTCGACATGAGTTTCTTGAATCACGATGACGTCCTGTCGACCATGTTGGTCTGTTTCCCCGAACGCTTGAAACCATTGCGCTCTACCTTTCTCCGTCTCTCCAAATCCGTTCACGTTTTGTGTTGTGATGCCGAATGTTTGGTCATCGTCATGTAATTTTTGCTTCGAAATTGAAGCTTCATACTCCTCCTCTCTCTCCTTCCTTCTCTTGACGCTCTGGCTGAGGTGCTCTTGGAAAAGTGTCCTGATGCTCTTCAGTTTGTCGTCTTCAGTCGTTATGTTTTTATAGTAATTTTTGAGCCCCTGCACCCCCGTTCTGCTTCTCATATTTCCCGGGTCCGGCGTAGTGCTGGCATTTTTATCTGCGTCATCACCTCTTGCAGTTTGTCTCCTCGTGATTTTGTTTCCTTGTCCTCTTCGTCCATGTATTTTGCCGTCATGCTGCTCTGTGAACGCATGCTTTGTAGGCCTGGTCCTCTGTGCTACGCCCTTAGTAAGTGCTGGAGGCCAGAGCGGTAGTTTCATCCGCATTTCCCCATAGCTGCCCCGTGGGAGCCAATGTCGCACTGCTCCAGTTGTTGTCTGCTACGATGCCGTGACATAATTCTCGTACCAGTGGAAAGGTGGTGTACCCGGTTGCTCGCGCCCCCTCTGGTACTCTGCCTAACAATGTGCCCGCCCATGCGCTCACAGTATACGGAAGTGTATGGAGAACATGCCATTCCGATTCGGACATTGCCTGCGGTTGGTCTCGGCACACGCTGGCCGTGACCCATTTCTCCAGTCTACTCCATCTCTTAGGGGATCTGGCTAATTCCTGAGCAGTGTCGCTATGGACCGAAGTGTCTGTGCATGCATGGAGCCATTCGTTGATATAGTCTTTGGCAGGCGCTGAGATATTGTCATCGTCTCGTATGCGCTGCAGTGCGTTCACTTGTTCCCGGTAAACCTCCTGTGCCCCCCACGCCTCCAATTGCTGATGTTGCCACTGTTTCGCCTCGTACTCTGGGTACGGGAGGAACGCATACAAGTGTCTGGTGGCCTCCGGCTTGGTCAGTAACCAAGACCTAAGATCAGCGAGTTTTGTTCTGCGCTTGGTGGACGGTGTCGTAAATCTCTTCCTGTAAAGCGTGCACCACTTGTTGAAGGCGTCTTCGTTTGCCGCGCTGATTAAACTATCCAGAGGTTTATCTAGTGGGTCCATAGGTGATTCCGGCGAGTCCCGGAGAATCCGATAATATGAGGTCATCATCACCTCTCCTGTAGCTGCTCTTGGGTAGCGTCGTGGGGGTTGATCCTGCTCTGTTTTCGTTTCTTCGTCCGTTTGGTATCTGGCTGCGTACATGTCGAGTCCGTACCCTTCATGAATGCGTTGCTCTTCGCTTTCTAAGATTTGATCCCAGTCGGCTTCTATCCCTGCACTTGCTAATATGTGTAGCCCTAGTCGGGCATGCACTAGGTCGAGCCTTTCTCTCATATCTAAACGCTTGATGAGTAGTTTATTTACCTCTTCGCAATCTGCAAGCCTGTTGACCGTCGATAAGTCAACGTCCCTCTCGCGAGCAGTGAGCTCATTGATCGTACTTTTCCACGAAAATTGTGCAGCGATTGACTCCGTGTAGCTTGGGTCTCCCTCTGCCCTCCACTTGAGGAATAGTTCACCATGCCTGACCCCGTAAAACTGCCGTTCGTGTTGCCTCAGGATCAGAAAAGTTGGTAGGACATGAAGAGCCCAACAATTGCGCAGGTACTCAGTGGCCTCGCGATCAGTGAGTGCAGTGTAGTTTCCGCTTTCATGGTCCGTACCATCCTCCATTCGATGTTGGCTATATCCATATCGTTAAACGTGGGCGTCCTTGGATGCAGCGACATCGAAAACTACTATTGGTTCTCTGAGGTACTGAGCCATAGCTCTAAGTTCATGGGGATCCGCCCAGGAACTGGCCGGCACTGTCTTGCCGGCTGATCTTTGTCTGGCATCTTCATAGTGCGCGTATAATGCAGCCGTAGCCCCTTGCTCGGTTTCGTAGCGTGGTTGACCAGGGTTGATGTTCGAACATTCGTGAATTGGATCCACCAGTTTTAAAGCAACATCCTTCCTAAGGTTGGCCATCATGAGCGAGTATACATACCATTTGAGGTCCGTGGCGTCCCTTATCACTTCCGGGGTATTCTTCATTTCCGGGTCGGAGTGGTTGATGTTGGAAGCTAGAATTGCTAGAAATGCGCAATGTCCATTAGCTGCTACCTGAACCTCGTGTCCTTGGAAACTCGCAAGCCATTGACCTAACTGTACCGGTAAGTCACAATCTCCGGCCGCCGTTCCAGCATGGGGTTCTCCCATCGCAAACTCCTCTTGTGATTCCGGGGTGGCCGGTATTATGCTGTCGTCGCGTTCTGTTCTCCCGTAACTATTATCACCGGAGTTCTCTGGCATGCTCGGAGTAGTGATAGCTGTTTGCCGCTGCATGTAGTTAGCCATGCTAACCTGCATTCCCTTAATTGCACCGTCTTGTAAGCCCACCCCTGCGCTGCTTGCTCGCTGTTTCTTGTTCATTTTTGCTGTCACCTTCCTGGTATGGCTGAATTTGGGTCGGAGCGACGTTGTCACCTCCTGTGTCACTGTTGGTCCGTGGTCTGCTGTGTCGGTTGCAGAGACCTCTACCATGTGGACATCTCTCGCTGGAAGTACCGTCATTGTGTTCTCCACCATTGTTTCTATATCTTGGTTTCTGTTCCCCACTGCAAACTCCGCTGCATCACTGCCGCGTGTGGTGCCCGAGTAGGCATACGGTGCTTCCTCGTCCGACGTGCCGCCGGTGCCCGTATCCACGTCCATTTCCGATCGTCCATCTTCATCACTGTCAGACTCCGACTCCGCCAATGCCTCGTACCGGCCCAGTGCTTCGGCCCGCTGGAAACGTTCGAATCGCCGCGGTTGCTGGCGCCTCTTGTACTCCAAGTTTCCCAGCATGGTGGGCTCGCTACTCCCGGTGTTGAGGGTTCCGGATCCTGAATTGTCCGCGATCTTAGTGGTTGCCGGCTGTCCGGAGGCTATTGCCTCTCGTTTCGCCTTCCGTGCTTTGGCTTTTGCGGCCTTGGACCGTCTTGGACCGTGAGGTTTGAAGCCATCTTCAGCTTTCTCACCTCCCACTGGTTCAATCTGGTGCTGTGCATTGTCTTGCTATGCATCCTTGTGGGCGCTAATCGATTGCCCTGCTTGCGCTGCATTTGGGGTTGGCTCCTCCAGCTCGACCTTGAGTAGTTGCAATGCCGTGGTCGGAGATTGTGGTGTGTTAGCAATTAGCAATTGGATCAGCTCTTCCGCAGACTGAGCTCGATATGCATGAGTTGACACAGTCTGCACGGCCTCGCAATTTCCTTCCACTGTCCTTGTAGCTCTTGCTTTGACCATCATCAGCTTCGCGTTACTCGTTGTGCACTTCGAGGCGCCATGGCGCAAACCTAGGCACCTAGTGCATGGACGGCGTAGATGTTGTTGGAAGTGGTGGATTGCCAAGTAGTGAAGCCCCATCTTGATTCTGGCCACTCCTTTCAGCGTGTCCGGACAGTCTCTTTGCGCGAATCGCACAGTGAGGTAGCGGTTGTCATAAATTTCAGTGCTCTGCTTTCTGTCGTATTCCACGTCGAGGATTTTAGCCTCTACAATTTGCGCGAAAATTCGTCTAGTCGCAGCAAGTCCCAGCTTCTCCGCCCCATATACTCTGATGGCGTATTGCAGTTCGAGTTGAGCTGGGGTATAACTACCCGTACCAGCGTCGCTCGCCTTACGATGAGTGTTGCGTAGTACAATTACTGCCTTTTGCAGCCGAAGGGCTTTGTCAGTCCACCTATCCGCTGCTGCTCTCGTATAGTACACGGCTGTAATGGTTTGAACACCATCATAGCTGATCCTCTTGACGTCTCACTGAAAAGCTCTCATCATCTTCTGCCCCGTGTTGCGATCAGTGTTGGCCATGAACAGCTCCCGGAAAATGACGGCATGTGCAGCGTTTCGGGGCATGCGGACAGTGGCTGGTATGACCGCTGTCAGTGTTACATTGAACACGTTCTCGTGCATTTCCTCCAACATTGCACGGTGTTCGGCAATCATAATTTCCTTTATGAAGTTGGGAGGGTGGGGAAGGTCCAGTTTGCCGTCCAGATATGCCACCAGTATGTCATTTTCACGTTGGGTCCAGGCTCTAATGCTTTCATCGCAGCTGACCTGCGCTTTGGCCATAGCTTCCTGTCGCATGTTCACTACTTCGGTTGTCCAGGTCTCCGCCTCGGTGGTGTCCCAGTCCGCCATTAACGTTCGTACCAGGTGGGCTTGCTGAATTGGGTTCCAGACCCCTTCCAGCATGTGAGACTTTCTGGTCATGATCTCGGTGATGTCCTCATTGTCGGTGTTGTTGTCGCGAACTCTGTCCCCCCATGTCATATGTTGACTCTCCGCTTTTCCCTCATTGGCTCCGTCCTGCGTGTCCGTTTCGGCCCTTGAGTTTAAGGCGGCGTCTTGAGGGTGGCGACCGTTCGGCCCGCCTCCACTTGCTGCTCCCGGGCTCTCCGTGCCTTGCTCCCGTCGTTCTCCTGTTTTCTGCGTCGATGTGGATATGCCCATGATCTCCTGCGCTGCTCTCTGACCTATTCCAGGGTCAGGTGGCCCTGTGTCGGGTGCATCCATCTGCATTTCCGCCATCCTCGACCCACCGCTCTGTCTCCGTACGCTCCTTGACTTGGTGCTCACTCCTGAGCAACCTTTCCCCGAAAGGTTATTTTTACGAGTGACCTTCTCGAAGGTTACCTCTGCTGGGTCGTTACTGGACATCTTGGCGGTCGGCGTGGTGAATCTCGTAGATTCGCTACGTTTTAGCTATAGCTAAATGTCACGAGTCCTTACTGGTGAAATTGGAACTGAATGAGATTGTTGAGATAGATGTCTAGCTGAAAGCTATCCTACCGAAGTTCCTCTGCTTCGATGGTCTATCTCTACGATGTGCGTGTGTATGTGAGCTTCAAGCAGACGTGGACGAAGCTCAAGCAGTTGTTTGCTTGCGTGAGTCTCCACGTTGCGTCTTATCTGGTAGCCAACAGATTGGGCGCGGTGGTAAGAGCCCGCAGCTTGTCCAACTCAGCGTCCGACCCAGGCAAGCATGATCCCAACGCGTGAGTGGAGCGGAGTGCAGCACTGCCATCGTCAGACCACACAGGGTCCCCTGCCTCCGCCATCCGCGAGTCCTGAGAAGCCGCCGGATCACTTGCCCCAGCGGGCACAGTTCCATCAGCCGTCGTTCTCCCAGGGTCGGGGTCGAGGGGGGCAAACTGCCCTATTGTACTGGCCATAATAGTTTGTACCAAAATTCGAGGTCAGATTTGACAAGGAAGATGGTGACTTTCCATATGCGATAGTTAGATATAAGGGTAATTCGCGACCGCAGAATCCGATTTTGAGGTCAGGTTTGACGAATTCTGCGCCGTTTTGGAGCTACAGCCGCTTAAAAAAGTTGTCTCCGTCACGAAAAAGTTTGGGGAAAGGGCTCAATTAGGGCTAACCGATCATTGATCACAACGGGAGTCTTTCATTGGCTCATGGATACAATCATATGCCGAAACATCTGGTGTTTAGGTTAATTGGAGAATTGCCGCTCCTTCATCCAGCCGGGCAGTACCGACTACCCTTAGTTAAGCCGTACATCTGATCTGTAGTGATAGAGACATGATTGGAGGTGTACCGGATAAAGCGATCTTCACGCACCATGAAAGAAAAGAGCATTTATTCAGCACTAAGGGTTGCAGCCTTAACATCTTCGGGGTGACAGGCACGCCTTCATCACGTAGCTCACTCATTAACGCAGCGAACCAACATGAGTTCCACCGATGCAGGCAGCAGCGTTGCCATCCCGGTTGGCCTAGCCTTCTCCTTTTAAGCACTTGTGTTGTAGTACACGAAGCGACAATCTTATCCAGTGAGCGGCGCCACGAGTAGATAAGGATACGCCGGCTATTGTACTGCTTGCTAGGTTAGGAAGGATAAAACGTGGCTATTGTAGCTGCAATGCCGTTGTGTAGGTCGACATATGTAAGGCCATTAACTTGTGACGAGCGCTGTAGGCCGAATGGCTGGCTTGAAGGGATTGTACGCCATCACAGAGGGTGCACAGAGGTGCACGGCTCACTCTCCAGTGAGGCTCGCTATTGGTCAGTTGCATCTGTATGACATAACAAAGTGTACGTGATAACTAAGGTTATTCGGTAAAAGCATGATTGCATCACATCAAATCAAACGGATTGTTCCTGTATTAACTTTTGAAGGCTTTAATTAAGCTTCATTAATAATACCATCGCCTTCCGGCGTCGGTGCACTTGATTATTCGGCCTTCAGTGCTGTAATGTAGACGAAGAAGAAGAAATTGTAATTTCTTCTTTCTTTTAAATTGCGCACTTATTGGTTGTTGCTATTTATTGCACGAGTTGGTGTTGGCAAACATCCTTGTCCTCGTAGTGACAAGGGAGACCAGGAAGGTTCGCGTTTGAAATATGTAAAACGACGCATATTAATGCATAGAGGATCTTAATCCTTAGCATCAAACATTCCAGCGGCACGAATCTCGACACCTTCCGAGCTATTGCTCGCCTTGTAAGCCTTCCCCACAGCAGAAATCGCGCTCGTTGGGACCGCAATGCACTTCTGGACTTAATCCCGTGTACGTCCTGTCACCGGAGGGCCTGCTTTCGCCGTTTGAATTGGTAGGTGCTCACAATCATCAACCGCTGTGCAGCAGGTAGATTCCGTCCTCTAGCCATTCCTGTAGTGTGAATAACTAATAGCGGCTTAGTGCAGTTGGAAGCTGAGAGCATCAGGATCATTTTGCGGGCGGTACAGCCTCATTCATCTAATATTAGCCGAGAACGAGCTGGACCAGCAATTCCCGGTACAAACTATTATGGCCAGTACAATAGCAGGGGGACCGTCCGTCGTTAGCAAATCCACCTGTCCGTGCCAGAGAAAATTGCGGAGTTTGTCACACATTTACGGTTACGGCTTGCCATATATAGCGGACTAAAGCAGGCGGCAAAACTCGTGCAAAGCACAATACCACTCTGGTAAATCTGGCGGGGACTTCTGTACGGGATAAAATACGTACATGTATGTGACCAGTACGCGACTCAGATACTGATCCCATCCACGCACATGTATCTTTTTTTGAAGTTCTCTGGATTATATATCCAGAGTTGTTGGTGGCGTGCGATCGAGGTGCCAATCACTAAAAAAACAACATAAACCCCGACTTCAAATAATTGAATATGAGAGTGCATAGAGTAAATGCCTGACACAAACTGCGATCATTAAAACCTGTATCTAAAATTATAAAGCCCAAGTAAATGTTACTTTAGTTTTGTAGGGGTTACACGCAAAGTAAGAGTGAATGTCAGGTGTGCTTTTTATTCGAGAAAAACCCAGGTTTTAAGAGAACAACCCAGATGATAAACCTTAAACAGCGCTATTAACCTGTAAAAATGTTGCGCAAATGTAGCAGGTAAATCGCCCAGTGCTGCAAGGAGACGTTGCTTTATATGAAATGAACTTCATTAAACGCTGTTTGGTTCGCTACTTTTCGGTGCATGCAGCAAAATACACATTGAAGCAGCAACATCAACTACATGAACCACTTAAAGCGAAATAAACTTCGAAGCAGCAACATGAACTGAGCTTCAGAACTGTAAATCAACGAGGGTTGCACTAATTGTGTATAGCCGCTTCACTTTAGCGGCGAATGCGACGTTGCGCCTCATAGTATAGAATTAAGTAAGGAGGCAATCGAACATTCTTTAGCTTATCGGACTCAATACGAAACGACAAAACGGTAAATGTGCCTCTGGCGATTCATCACGAACAGAAACACTTGACGGGATTCAATATCAAAATCACACACAAACCGGATGTCAAGCTGAGAGATCATAGCGATACACCTTTATTCACGTTGTTACCGACTAGAATTGCTCCGATACCCCCACGAACCGAAAAAGGAGTGAAAGTCGACATGACATCGCGCACATCCATGACAATAAATCAAGTCCTCTTAATCCTTGCCTTTTCAAGGTGTAAATGTGGAGAGAATGGTGCTGGGGCCGCTAAGGCATTCGAAACGACGCAACCCACATAATCATCTTTCTAGGTTGCAGTCACACGCAGCAAAATGATGAAACACTTTATCTAATGGAGCCTCTATCGCTGGATTTTCTTCAAAACTTCAAACCGAATCAAGATGCAATCGCAGAAACGCGGCTCCAAGACATGGAGACGCCGCCAGCTATATTTTGGAGCAATTGGCCAAGTGGTAAGCTTGGTGGTCTCCCTGTAGTTCGCCTTGTAGAAAATGTTCTAATTATCATTATCCTCGGCAACGTGAACACATGTTTTTAATTACGCTGAGGATCTCGAAAACCAAATCGAGAGCTTCTACTGTATGTGTACAGCACGTTCACCATCCCACAGCAGCTCAGCATCCCAAGACCAGGATAAATTCAAGGCTGTGGTTGTCAGTACATGTATGTGGCAGTGTTGGTTTGTGGTTGTTGGAGAGAAGGCAAAAGCCGAAGTGTGTAGATTAGATTGCTTAAATCTGTCTTCCTGGTCTCTCCTACTATCTACTCCCTAGTGTCCTCCTTGTTGTCCTCTTGCGTTGGTTCGCGCGGCACCTCGCAACCACCGAAGGTAGATCAGCCAATCAAGGAACGGTTCCTAGTGAACCGTTCCTGCGGTTCAACTTGGTGAACCGTGAAAGGAACGTGCCACTTCAACACTCCCACTCACCGTTACGGCACGTTGACCTTGTCATTGATGCCGTTCCCGTTGCGGAGGAACTTGAGCGTCTTGGTTCCGAGCGCCTTGGTCAGGATGTCCGCCAGCTGGTTCTTGGTGTCGACGTACTCGACCTTGACCTTTCCGCGTTCCACGTTCTCTCTGATGAAAAGGTGGCGAATGTCCACGTGTTTCGTCCGAGCGTGGTTGCCAGCGTTCTGCGCTAAAGCGATGGCGCCTTGGTTGGCTTCCCAGATATTCGTGGCATTCCGCTGAAGAACTCCCATGTCCGTGAGCATCGCACGCGTCCACAGAACTTCTTGAACACACAGGCTCAAAGCCATGTACTCAGCTTCCGCAGAGCTGAGCACAACCGTCCTCTGGAACTTGGACTTGAACACCACCGGGGTGTTCCCGATCATCACCATCACACCCGACACGGAACGCCTGTCGTAGAGGTTTGTACCCCAATCCGCGTCCGAGTACGCTTTGAGCGTAACACTGCCCGTTCCACCGTGGTATACGATCCCATGCTGGTGTGTCGACTTGAGGTAGCGTAGCACACGCACTGCTGCGTTCCAGTGCTGTTGTCCGGGATTCTCCAGAAATCGCGAGAGCTGTGTGACCACGAACGCGATGTCTGGCCGTGTACACGTCGTGATGTACAGCAAGCACCTTACCAGGGAACGGTACCGCTTCAACCGCATTGCGTTCCGTTCCGCCTCCGTTCCAGGTGACTGTGACTTCGACAACTTGAGCCCAGCTGCGCATGGGTTGTCTACAGGCTTAGCGTTCTCCTGACCAAAACGTTCCACCACGTCGTCAATGTACCGTGTTTGCTTGATCATGAGCGTTCCAGCCGTCATGTCGTGGTCGATCTCCATCCCCAGGATGAACTTTGCCGGTCCGAGCTCCTTCATCTTGAAGGCATTCTTCAGCGCGTTCTTCACGACACGGATCTCCTCGCCTGTCTTCGCCGCGATGATCATGTCGTCGACATAGAGACACACGTAGATGAAGCCGTTCTTGGAATGCTTGACATATACGCACTGGTCTGCTCCGCAGCTCTTGAAGCCGTCCCCGAGGAACACCCGATGGATGGTCTTGTTCCAGGCACTTGCAGCTTGCTTCAAACCGTAGATGGCCTTGTTCAGCTGACACTCGTAGTTCTTAGCGTTCTCGATGCCGAAAGGTACGTCCATGTACACACGGTCCATCAGCTCACTGTTGAGGAACGCTGTGTCGGCGTCCAGCTGTTCCATCCGGTACTCATAGGCGGCGCAGACCGAGAGAACCACTCGAATCGACTTCATGTTCGCCACCGGAGAGTACGTTTCAAAGAAGTCAACCAAACCTACTTGCAAAACACAATACTAATAAAGAATGCAAGGGCTGAAGTTTCGCGCAGGGTTGACATAGATGCAAATGTATTGAGTTAATAAAGTTAACGCTTACGCTTGGTAGTTGAATGTGGCGAAATGACCATCGGGCTGATGGCATCGGGCATCCAGCAATTCCTAATCATTGTTGGCGTATCTGCGTTCCAAGCGTGCGGCGCTCATTACAAAGCTGCAAGAATGGATATCTTTTGCTGAGATAGTCCTGTCATGGATCTAATGACACTGTCCTCTACATTAATGCCGGTGAACCGACCTCTTAGATACATCTAACTCAGTACATCGTGTTGACGGCTAGAGCAAATCTTGAGCACCTAAGTACAATCTTTGCGAGGTACATAGCTGATCGCAGGGGAAAATCTGGCAGGGACTTCTGTGATACACCATATCCCACCCTAATTGCAAGTTTTACAAACCAAGTTGCAAAGTGATAAAAACCGGGTCAGTTCAAGTGGACAAAACCGATGGAGTTTTCATGTTTTGCAAAATGGATGAGTACACTTTCAAGCGAACGGCAAGCTAGACTACGTGCCCAGCTCCATCGCATCCCCCTTCTCCGCTGCGAAGCAATAACGCAGGCAGTGTCTCTCATAACGCCACACAAGTTGCGCAGTAACTACCTTCTTGCCTAACTCCACTGCCTCCTTCATCAACTGCATACGATGCTCCGTGACCGTGGCATATTCTCCACGCACCAAAACCTCTTGCTTCTCTCGGCCATGAACCAACGCATCTTGGCCTTAAGCGAGTTCCAGCACCACTCAATGGAGTTTAGCTATAGGGGCCTAGGCGCAAGACGACCAACTTTGTTGTGTTCGCACTTGATCGACGTAAAGCAAAATACAGAATGAATGAATTAGAAAAGCTTAAACGAAAAGAAACCTGCTCGACTAGTCCTGGAGCACCCTTGCAGGTAGATTGAAGTTGAAGATGAAGATGAAGTTGCAACTGCAATATATGCCTGATCGTCGGACACTCAGGCCTGACCGTCGTACTCCGTCCTCGGCACGCGCGTACAGTCCTTGGCCGCCGGGCTGGTTTGGCTTGTCGCCCGGCAGGATATCTTCGTTGAAATTGCAGCTGCTGGTGACGGGCTTCAACCTCGTTAGCAGCAGCTGCAGGGGCCGGCTGGCGACAACACTACCCTCCTGCAGGGATCAATTATGGACCAACGCGTTTAGATCCAGCCCCGATACGAGCTTCTTGGTTTTGGCTGTTCGGCGGTTAGCGCGAATGAAAATTTTCACCAATACCGGTACATCTTCCAGTAGTGTAACAGCGGGTTCCCAGGAATCCTTGGCACTGGAAAGTCCACGGGAGTTGACCAAGAGCTCAAACCGTTTTTCAGCATAACTGTAGCGGGAATCCAGGATCTGGGCAACAACGTGACCTTCACTGTTATGGACGATGTGGTGAAGCAGCTCCTTGGTGACGTTCAAAGTGGCGTCGCTGTAAACCTTGAGTCGCGATGCGTGAACTTCACGATCGTCGCCTGTGATCAGGTTTTTCACCGTGAAAATCCAGGCGGACACAGCCTTCGTGATTTGAGCCGGACCGCACCATTTCACACGGAGCTTCGCACGCGTGTGTGCCCAGACGTCCGCTTAGAGAACACGCAGCGCATCGAAGACCGATTCGCGTGTCGCCGTGAGATCGGACAGAGTCGTGGGCTCGAGCGGTGTCGGCAGGGAGATGGCGTCCAGCGGCGACATAGCAGGGATCCTGGCCATGACGGTCACCGGGGCATGATTAGCAAGAGATTTCACCGGCGTGTGATTAATTGCGAGCTGAACCACCTTGGCCAGGCGTGGCCAATCCCGTGTAGATAGTCACCCCTCGGAAGTAAAGACCGCAAAAAGCGCAGTGTTTCGCGCATCACCACCTCCACCGTGCGATTAGCCCATGGACAACGGGCGGTGGTGAAATGGTGGTGGGCTCCTAGGGCGTATTGCAAAGCCTGGATCACCTCATTCCTGAAATGAGTGCCTTGATCGCTGACCCACGCTAAACAAACCCCAAAAGCCGCAAACCAATCCATGAGGCATGTGTAGGTCGTGTCCGCTGTGGCATCAGGAACGGCGAAAAACCAAACATACTTGGAGACATCGTCCTTGATCACTAGAATGTACTTGTCGTCGCTTGTAGATGCTCCCATGAAAAGATAGTCCCCTCATTAGGACGCTTAGCGTGCATCGTTTCCATGAGAGGTCGGGGGATGGGGGACCACCGGCGACACTGACACAATGTAGACAACGACGCAGAAATATATACGTCGGTAGCGAGATCCGTCCACCAAAAGCGCTTGGAGATGGCCCCCATCGTAGTGTCGAGGCCGCGATGGCCCGCAACACCAAAATGACCAACAATACAAATGCGGAGCTGGAGAGACCCGGCCGCCGCCGGAATCCAAATTTACCGGTTCTTCAGCTGAACGATGCCCTGCGCGTGAGCATGCAGCTCCAGGTCCGGTGGGCCGGCGCCCTGCTGACAAGCGAGCACCTCAGACATCGTCGGCCACGTGAACTCGTCCTTGAGTGTGGGCGAATACTCGTACGGAATTGTGCGAACGGCACAAATTTTCGCAAACTAGAACCCCAGCGAGAAAGTAAATCCGCCCACACGTTTTCATCACTCGCTATGTCACAAATATCATAGTCGTAAGCCATGGGTAAAAGCGCCCAACGTTGGTGTTTGTCCGCAGTGTACTTCGGTACGGAGGATAGCACACTTGTTGGGTTGAAAATGAACTGAAACTTGCGGTGATCGGTGTAGAGCGTGAATCCCCCCGGTCGATGCAACAGATAGTCAGCGCGCTGGCAGGTGGCAATGATGGAGTACGCCTCCTTCTCGACAATTGCCCACGGCCAGGCCGCTCCCGAAAACGTTTCACTGAGAAACATTAAAGGTTCATGGTGTTGTTCGGAGAACATGCGCGCCGTGTGATCCGGCGGAATCTGAGTGATAATCGCTCCTCAGTGTGATTCACTTGCATCAGTAAAACCTGAGACACGGTAGTCCGGCTTCACACGAGCCAGTTCGACTGCATTTCCCAGTGCGTGTTTGCACGCTTCTAGGCAAGTTGTATGAGCGTCCGTCCAACCAACATCGATCAGCTTCACATGTGTGACCTGACGGCGCATGCGTCCACCGACAGCCTTGTAGACCACCTCCATATGATCGACGAGCGGCTGAGTGAGCTTGTTGTGGCCGGGAACGGACATCCTCATCCACCCGAGTGCACACACGAATTGCTGGAGATCTTGACCCGTGGCCGGAGAGCTTAATGCCTGAAGGGCTAAGATCCGGCCAGGATCGTGGCGAATACCATTCTTCGACACCACGCGTCCGCACCATCGGGCCTCTCTGAGGTAGAATGAGCACTTGGATAGGTTCAGGTTCAAGCCCTTTGTAGCACACACCTTTAAGACACCCCGCAAGCTTGAGCAATACCTCCTCGGATTTGGCGTACCCGAGTAAGTCATCCAGCCAAATCAGCAATCCGTTATAGGTAAATTCCTCGAACATCTCCTGCACGGTGGTCGGACAGTAGGCGACACTGTCGGAGCCACCCATAAGCACCCGAGTGGGCGTGAAATGCCCATGTCCGTAAAAAAAGAAAACAGCTCCTGGCACTCTAGGGCAAAAGGAATTGCCAGTATCCCTTGAAAAAATCCATAAGAAAACACAGCTCCGAGTCCTTAAGGTAATCCATGATGACCTCGAGAATTGGCATCGGCCAAATCATCCTCAGGCTTTGAGCGTTCACTCGGCGGACATCTACTGTCATACGAAAATCCCCTGGCTCCACTTTCTTGACGATCAAAGGCGGCGAGCACCACTTGCTGTGAGGGTTACGGTAGCAGAGTCCTGCATCAATCAATTCTTGAACATGCTTCTTCATGAATGCTCGGTGCTCTGGAGCGTAGCGGCGAGCCATACAGCACATAGGTACTGCGTCCGGTTTCAAGGTTACCTTGAGAGGGGGCGTGTCAACGGGTACGTACGATATTCAAACAGTAGCTCTGTTAACTTCGCTCGAAATTCAGCACCGCAGCCCAGTTTTGCGGCTTCGTCGAGCTTTCCTTCGAGAATACTCCACTCAAGTGCACGCGCCTCCTCGCGGTCCTGGGTAACATCAATATCGGGAAAGCAACGCAGCTCAGCGTCTGGCTGTAGCTCCTTCTCCTCGGGCGTAAACTCTGGATGATTGGTTGTAGCAGCCCCGTATGCCAATACGCTACGCAAGCCTGGTGGCGCCACGTCTTCGTCCATGTCGTAAATATCACTGATGCTCCGTGCTTGGCCCAAAAGCGCTTGCGAATTGTACCCCAGCCGCTCCATGACACCTTCGCTAAGCAAGATATCGCCCATTCCCGCTGGAAGGCCACCTGATACGTCCCAGCAGGTAAGTTTCTTGAGCGTAAATCCGTCATTAATTGTGTCGAAGCGGAGTTCCAACTTGACTTCCTGTTTGATAACCATCGGTGCAGTGGCGATCCCCTTGATGGACTCCGATTGCTGGAGGGCTCGGCAATGCCACCTCTGGTCCTTCGCCCTGAGCTCCTGTAGCAGGTTCGGTGTTACCACCGATACTTCGGCTCCGCTATCAGGTTTGGCCCAAGCTGTCAACACATCGTTCACCCGGAATGCTAGCGGACCTGTCTTCTGGACCACACTGTCCTCAGGCAGGTATTGTTTGGGTTGGTCCGGGACGAGTACCACGACACTCACTGGCTTGGGCGCCTTGCGATTTTTGTCGTACAGCTCCGTCGCTTCTGTCGCACTTGACAGTGGGCACTGAAACACACCGTGAGTCAAATCGCCGCACGTGAAGCACTAGCGAGGATGGCCCGGGGTTGACGACTTCTTAGCGCCTTGAAGCTTGGTACCAGTGCTGCCAGGGCCCGATCCCCCTGAGCTCGGCTTAGGTCCAGGCGCCACCGCTGCTGCTCCCACCCTCGGCGGCTGGAATCGCGCGTTGTTGCGTGGCGCATTGCTTGGCTTGGACTGCTGGTGGGCCTGGCTTCCCTCGGCGCCTGTCGTCCACTGGATAGCTGACTCGAAGATTAGGAATGCAGACACTCGCGACCTGAGCCAATCCAAGAATACCTTGACGGATTGCTTGGTCGACTTGTGCATAGTGCGCTTCAACTCCGTTATGACCGTCTGCTTGAGCGCAGGCGGTTTCAGCGCTACCCACAGAAATTCTACAGCCATTATGGGCTCTTCAAGCGGGAAGTCGTCCATATCCTGGGCATCCAGGATTTCATTCAAGTCGGTTACTAGCTTCATCACTCGGGACTCAGCGTCTGGAAGCGTTGTGTTCATGGACAAGGAACGCATGGCTTGTGCGAGTCGTGCGTGACCCTGAACTTCCAGACGCCTAGCCGCTATAAAGTACGCTTTCCAGTCTTCCTCAGTGATTTCCGACTCGGGCTTCCCCAGCTCGTACATGCCGATACGAATCAGCGTCCGATGCTCAATACAGACACTCAGGGGCATCACAAACTCTCGTCCATGCGTCCCCTGGTTCAAGGCCGTTACTCGTCGCTTGTCGATAAGGTAACTGTCCATGAACGCCTTCTTATCTTTCTTTGTGGAGCCGCGGTACACAGGGGGCACGGGCATGTTCGAACCCGTGGCCATCGTGATTGTCGGTTCATTTCGATTCTCACTAGCGTCTCCGCCGGCCATGGTCTCGTCTCCGTCGCGCTCGCGACCGCCCTGACCTGCACTCCTAGCGAACCGTCCCCAGCGACGCTGCCCACATGGGGAGAAAACCTCTTCCTTCAAATCCCCGATCTGGCGTCCTTGATGCCCAACTGTTTCCGCGGCCTCCTGCATCAACTGATACTGCTGCACCAGAGCCTTCTGCTGCTCCTCCAGCTGTGCACTAAGGGCAGCTTGCTTGGTGTTCAGCTCCACTTGGTTCTCGGACTGCTGTTACAGATACTCTGTCGTCTTCGCAGCCAGAGCCTCCTGTTGCTGCTGGAACCGGTTGAGTTGCTCAAGGGTAAGTTGCTGGACAACCTCTGCCTTCTTGGCCACTTTCTCGACCTTCTGCTCAGATTCCGCTTGGATGCTTCGTGCCAGCGACGCCTCGACCGTTCTTGTCTGACGCTGCGCCACGACCACGTCTTGCACTCTCACTCGAGGTGAAATCTGCGGCTCCATAGCCAGGTCACGGCTCCCGTGGACTGGACTGCTCATCGCTCCCGCTTCGCAGCGCGAAGTGAGCTAAAGAATTCTTTGTTGTTTTCGCACTTGATCGACGTAAAGCAAAATACAGAATGGATGAATTAGAAAAGCTTAAACGAAAAGAAACCTGCTCGACTAGCCCTGGAGCACCCTTGCAGGTAGATTGAAGTTGAAGATGAAGTTGCAACTGCAATATGTGCCTGATCGTCGGACACTCAGGCCTGACCGTCGTACTCCGTCCTCGGCACGCGCGTACAGTCCTTGGCCGCCAAGCTGGTTGGGCTTGTCGCCCGGCAGGATATCTTCGTTGAAATTGCAGCTGCTGGTGACGGGCTTCAACCTCGTTAGAAGCAGCTGCTGGAGCCAGCTGGCGACAACAAACTTGTTCAGGTTCATGATGCCATCCGCAGCCAGGTACTCGTGTGCCAGCCTTTCCACTTCGCTGTGCGCAGGCGCGTTATCGGTCACGATCACTACTTTGGCTGGCTGCAGCCCCTCGTACTCCTCCAATTGGAGCGCAGCGACAAAAAGATCCGCCATAAAGCGCGCATTCTACTGCTTCTTAACGGACCCCTCGTGTGTCTGCAGTAGTACCAACCCGGACCCGCTTGAGGCGCCGCCTTGGACGTGCAGATTGCTGCCTTTTGACGGCGTCAGCTGGACTACAGCGCTCTCTCCAATGCGCGGCCAACCTTCATTTCTAGATAAACCTAAATTAAAGTTAGTCTCGTCTTGAAAAACTACCATGTTGCTTTTCTTGATGTGCTTGTTCAGCTCTATGATGAAAGCCTAGGGTTTATCCTTGTTGGCACTTGAGTTCATCGTCTTCTTCTGGATGCGCAGGCGCTTCGTCGAGTACAGCATACCCTGAAGCGCGTGATGAACTGACGTCACGCTCACATCGACGCCAAGGTCGGGCTGGAGACAGCCGCCCAGCTGCTGCAGCGTCATGCGGCAGTCTTCATCAATCAGCTCCTCGAGCTTACTCATGACTTCCACCGTCATTTTGACGGAAGAAGCACGTAAGCTGCCGCGCTGCTTAGGTTCCGCGCCGACAGCGAGGACAGCCCTGCGAGCAGTATGGTACTGGACCAAGTACGTCGTTGGCGGTGGCCACCTCTCTCCAGTCCTTGCCTTCCTGGAAGGCGCGTACGACGCAGGCCTTTGCTTGCGTCCGCTCAAAGGAGACGCTGGTCTTGGAGGGGGGTATTGAGCTCGGCATTTGCGGATGTGTGCGCTATGTGTAAAGCGGTAGCTCTCGCAGGGCAATTCGCGCGGTAGGCGCCCTGAATTCGCGCCAAAATGACTGGCGCGAGGGAGTTTGCAGCTTGCCTGCAAAGTGTACCCATCCATTTTGCAAAACATGAAAAATGTATCGGTTTTGTTCACTTGGACTGACCCGGTTTTAATCACTTTGCAGCTTGGTTTGTAAAACTTGCAATTAGGGTGGGAAATGGTGTACATGTTTATCAGGGCATGGGAATTATTCGCACACAATTCCAAAAATATTTGTACATTTTCTTGAGAAATGGTAGGCTGCAACACGTGCGCAATGGATTCGGCCACAACATCAAATGCTCCATTCAACTGATGCATATGTATACAACAAAATGTACCAAGACAAGCTGGCAGAACGCCAAGTCAAACTTCGTAGCCCATTAGTTAGACATCCAAAACTGCAATACCCATGGCAATCTACAGAAGGTAATTGCTTTTCAGCACGCACAAGTTAGCCAACAGAATAAGCTCAATTTTGTTCTTTGAAATTTATTTCAGAGTTAAGCAGCGAGCGCATTTCCGGTCTGATTTTCTCCTTCTGCCTACTTCTTCTGAACGCGCTTTCAGCTATTAAATCCAATACCACAGATTTTATTAAAAAAACACTTGTTTAAACGAGGAGGGGAGCCTCATCGTTTCATTCGCCTAATAGCCCAGACCTGAACTGCCAAGACCTCGGAGCGTTTAACGCTATTCAGGCCCGACAGCAACTGCGCTCACTACATGCGCTGGTAGAGCTAGTGACAGCCACGGTCGACGCGCAGTGGGAGTTGCCGGACAAGACCCTCAACAACACCTTCCTCTCGCTACATTGGGCTATGGATCTTGTATTCGAGGGCAAGGGGAGAACGCCTACAAGCTCACACACATGGCAAAAGCAGCGCTTCGTCGGGAGGGAAGACTTACTTTGACGATTACCTGCTATGACTATACTGTGACCGGTTTGTGGGGCCGGCCGCCGTTGTATGGGAGAGTCTTGGTGTGCTTCGAGGTCGGGTCCGACACAAGCGCTCAAGCCGGGGAAAAGAAGACCACTAGAAGATAAGAAAAATATAAAGTATCTTCTTGTTTCTTCGGACTCGAGAGGTCCTGTTAGGGCAAATTCACGCCTGACTAACTACAGGCACGGCGCGATCCATCCTCAACCGCGCCACTTACCACAACACATCTCGCACAGTATCTTCCCACGCACGTTAGCGGGCAGCATCTCCTTGCACACCCCTCCTAGCTCCTCCTCAGTACACCATCACACACCGCAAGTCGCCGCAGCCATGACATTCGTCCTTTGGGAGCTTCTTCGCCTCCACCACAGTTTTCCGCCAAGTCACAGATAATGGCGCGACTCTGAAGGTCACGACGACCCCCGGTTCACTGGGACCGTGCCATACAAATGCCAAGAGTAATCGGGACCGGTTCACTTCAACCACCAGTCTTCGCCGTCCGCCTCATCATCCTCGTCCACTCTCGGCGACCTCGCGTCAACAGCTCGCGGGCCCAGACGCACTGCTCCAGGTCCAAGACGCTGTCCACCGTCCCGACTCGGGACAGAGAATGAGTGGTGCACAGCCGAGAGCCTGCATACGGGGACCTAGTCAACGGATCCGCATGAGGCTCGCAAGAGGTGGGCGAAGATGGGGATGCGCGTGTGGTTTATAGTGACATTGGCATTCGGGTAGGGAACTATATTGGCCCACCCACTACCGACACTACCGTTAACAAGAATCTCCTCGGAGGCACCTGGAAAACTTGGCCAGCGTCGCACTTTTTCTCTTCTCAACGACTCAACTCAACCGTCATAGGAGGTGGCAAGCAACGAAAAGGAAAGGACAAGACAACCCCAAAGGACAACCCCGGTCAAGAACGTCCGCCCCGATCGACTTCTCACGAAGCTCGATCTCAAGACCCGACGCCGCGTGAAGATTCCCGCTCGTGTGTCAACAACCCCGATCTCGAGCGCCGTTAGCACGGACCCGATCAAGACCCCAAAGTCTCATCAAGAGTACCAAGAGGAGCGTAACCAGCTCAAGCCGACGGGTACCCAAGGTGACCCCACGCTCAGCGCCCAACGGATAATCGAAGTACCCCCTCCGTTAGTCGGCAGTCTGGGCAGCCGTTGGTAAGCCGGAGCACGTCATCAATTTTCGTGACTCCCGCTCCACCACAATGGTGCGCGTGCCCGGGTCTTCTAGTGGCTCAGGTTCTCACCGTGAGCCTACCAATCAAGAAGATACCAAGGTGAAAGCGGAACCTGAGATCGAAGCGTCGATGGAAGGCAAATCACCGCCAACACCGCTGAACGAAGCAGGATTTGCTGATCGTCAGAATGCTGGGAGGAGCTCCGACGACGTGAAGAAAGAGGAAGATCCAAAGATGGATCTAGGAGAGAAACCTCGACCCCATCCCCAGACCCCTACGTGGGTCACCGCGGTTCGCGACGAACAGTGTGAACCGCTGGATGAGGGTCCGACAGAAACAAACTGACGGATCCTCACCCACCTCTAACCCTTCGGGTGCACGAACAGCTTCGAAGAAAGCAAGAACCTCAAAGAAGAAGATGAAGGCTCCGGGGTCCGACACCGAAGATCGCGACAGGCCGGAAACATGGGCCAGCGCGCAGCTTGAACAGCTGGAAGACAACTGGAAGCGCAAGACACAGCAGACGTTCTTGACCGATGACTCGATTATGAAGGTCATGCGGCTGAAGATAGTTGGAACTCTGCAAGGTCCAGTCACGGCGCCCGTAGTCACGACCGACAAACTGGGCGCCATCCAGATGCTGATGCATCTACTCAAGGAGGCCAGGATCGTGCAGGGTACCTTTGAAGTGGGCGAACTATTGGATCGAGGCGTATCAGACATTACGGGGAGCACTATGGCCCTTCATTCGAGGCTGACCCCACTGGTAGGGTCCACGAAGGTCGAGGTCGACAGCGTGCCTGCGACCTCACCTCGCAGTCCGGAGTACCAGACTCGATCGTTCCAGTACGCCTCTGCCATGTCGGAAGCCAAGTCGGAAACGTCAATCGACATGCAGCGGATGCCTCTATGTCCATCGGGTGCAGCCATGCTGTGAGAGCGGAAGACGAAGGAAGAGACGACACGTCAGCAGCCGGTGGTAGCGACCTCAGCGTGCGTGCTTGGCTGGGCGCCCCTTCGGCGCCCCCGCCGTTCCCTTCGCTCACGATAGAAAGGTAGTACTCCTACCTTTCTACCCGGTACATTGATCGGCTCGCTGGAATGCTCGGCGCTGGGCCTCCTACCCAGTACATTGATCGGCTTGCTGGAATGCTCGGCACTGGGCCCTCCTCCGCAAATACCGCGCGGTTCTGCTTCACGGGCTCCCCGGGAGGGTTTGCTGCGGCTACGCACTTCGCAACCGCTCACCTCCGTTGGTCACTACGTGCACATTCTGAACTGTGCATGATCATGCATAGAGCTCACATTTTGAATGATGTCGCCCATCCATTCTGTGTGTTTTACCGACTTGGATGTGTGCTTCTACTATTGTGTCATTTATTTGCTGGTCCTCAAAGTCCCTCGCCGCTATTTATTTCTTGTGGTGATGAAAATAAATAAAAATAACAATATTATGTGAGCAACCCTGCTGGCAAGTCTGTTTGTGCTCGAGGGAAGAAAAAATGGAAATAACGCAATTTTTTTAAAGCAAGGCTCCTACCGGTACAGTGAGATCCCGCCATAAAAAGGTTGTATACAAACGTCTCTAGATCAATAGCGTCGGGAACCCATTTTTTATTTTTACTCGGAGGTATTGTTACTGAGAGCTGTGCCCATTTGTTGGTACAATAGCTTTGCAACTGACGGCGGAGCTTATTTCGCAACAGCTTCTCTTCTCCTTCCCATGACGTCCAACCCAAGTGCTCCCGGTCCCTATCACGCTCACAAACTCCCAGCCGTTGCAGATATGCCATCACCGCGAGGAAAAACCGTCGATTACGCAGACGGAGCTCTCCGATTAGACTAAAAAATGTTCAAGCTTCCACGCCGACCTGCAAGCAACTCTAAGCCAGATTCTCAAACAAAAGAAGCGTCTAGAATCACTTCCAGCTCAGGTGCTTGCTACGAAGAACTGCCGCCAAGTGCGCTTTCCAGAACTGGATTAATATTTGGGCTCCTCTTATTACTATTCAGTATGGAGAGGAAAGAGGTCAGCAGAACTGTACGTGGAGCCCTTGTGTGAGCTCACATTTTATCGGTGTTTGGGATCTATTACTGATTGGGATATCGATCTCGAGAGGTTTGTTTGTAGGTGGATCTGCCGTTTTCGGCTGGCGTGAGTCTCGGGATATCGTTGTGCTTGCGCTTGCTCTTGAGGGTGCTCCGAACGGTGGATTCTCCCCCGGAGTTGCAAGTTTGAATTTGGTGGTTGCCCAAGTGGCGAGGCGTTTGTGCGACCACGATGGCTCAGCGTGACCTTTCAGACAAAGCTCGCACTTTTGAGCCAATGCCAGCGTAGTATACACGGGCGACACGCCACTGCAGTACTCGGCAATATACAAAATGAATGTCTTTGTATCGAATGATTTAGCTTGGAGGACGTGTCATCCCTCCCCTATGAGAGAAGCGCACCCCACTTGCGCATTAGTACAGCGTATCCTAAAGGCAATCTTCCGAATGTGCGGAGTATCAGGTCTAACAGTTTATTGGAGGTCACCGGCCGCGAAAACGGGAGGTCTCACTGTAGCCCAACACAGCAACAACGTCGGACGATTTGCATAAGGACCTCATCTTGATTATTGGTATCGTGGAGACTCTCTTGGGATTCACAAAATCCTAACTATTTATTCCACAACTGCGCACTTCCGTTTTCGACCGGATCCATTGTATTAAACACGAGCAATCACCACGCCGGTTGGTGCTCCAGGTCGCCTAGAGACGGGTTTTGGATCTTTCATTGTATACCACCTTGATCTTGCCGTAGAACTTTTCGAAGTCACGGGAAACTTTCTTGGTCAATTCGTCCGAGTAGGTGGTTAAATGCAGCTTGCTATCAACTTCCTTCGGGGATGCACCTTGAGACACCCAGTTCATGAACAGTGCTGTCCGCAAGTCTGCTGCCAATATTTCAGTACTCTCCACCGTCGTTGCCGCCATGATCATCCTTGCAAGGGCCACATCTCCGTATTGGCCTGATATCGCAATGATAATCTCACTCGGGTCCTTGGTGTTCGTGGAGACGTACGATGCCCAAACATTGAAGAGAGGTGTTCCATCACCATCTCTATCTAGCCTCAGGAGCCTGTAAACCTCATCGTCAGATTTTCCCATTGCTGCCCAATATGATAACTGAAGTCTCTGTAGCTTTGTAGCAAAATCCGTTGTGCTTTCGGCTTGTTTTGCCGCAACCAACATCGTGGCTAGAGCCTCATCAGTATAATGCGACTTCAGTGTCGAAAATATAATAGACTCTGGCTCCTTCGGATTACGTGCAGTGACAAAAGCGACCCACTTGGAGAATTCGCGGCTTTCAAATAGTTTACTTCCTGTCTGATCAAGTTTTAGATGAGTAAACACGTAGTCGGGGGATTTATTCCTCATTCCCCACCACTTGAGGCGAAGTTTCTGGATGACTTGGAACACACCAGCCTTAATGCTGCTGATGATCTGGTCGATTCCCGGCAGACTTACGGCAAGCGCTCTCTGTTCGGCATGTTGAGATGTTGACAGGAATGTGTCAGCCCGCAGGGACCTCTTATCCGATACCAGGTAATTGTCCGTCTTGAAAGTATACAATGTTTCAGAGTTGCTTACGACATCCGTACCCTGTACTTCCGCAGAGCTTACGTGGATACATGCTAGTAGAGTGACCACAACGAGCACTGCCACGCGTTGGCAGTGCTTACCCGAACTAAAATTGCTAGTCATGTTAAAACCCAAATTTGAGTGTGGCCTGGAGATCAAAAAGCGAAGTGAGGGCATGAACAGTACTTCGAAGTCAATATTCATGTAATTTTCCATGTTTGCATATCGATTACGATCATATTTACTACCCATCATCAGGGTTCGATAGTAATCAACTCGTTATTAGCGTTGGTACTAATAGTAGTCTTAAACTATTAGTACCAAAGCTGTTATGCGAACGGGCTGGCATTAGTTCAACTCAAGTCGTGAAGTTTTCAGAATAGTGCATGCTTAATTCTAGGACTCACTATCGCTACTAGTACTAAAATAAAACTACCACATTCCTCGCTTGCTCGCATCTATGCGATCAATTTCAGCACGATTGTGACGCTGTACGAACTCACGGCGTGCACGCTTGTTATTTGTACGCGAACACAGCGAGCTTACTTCGAAAATCCTGTGGAGAAAACACGTTCTTGGAATGTGGTAGAGCAACTTCAACCAAACCATTATTTTTTCAACTGATGGAAAAGCCTGCACTCCAGACTTGCAAAACTTGCAACATTTGGTTGGCTGATGCGTAACCATGGCCGGGATAGTGAACGATTGGGTCATGTTTTCGTTTACTTGATCACCGTGGGCGAACTACCGTCAGATATTTGAATCAGCTTCTAGGATTCTTCTGTACCGGGGAAATGCTTTTTGACACAAGCAATCACTGCTACGAATCGAACAAATGTAGTTAGTGTGCATGACGTTGACATCTATTGTACCGTTTTGAGGGATCGGCTCCATTGTGTAACAGAGATGACGTGCGTGTTGCTACAAATGCAACTACATGTAGAGCTGTTGCTCCCAATTCTTCGTAGCAGCAATCGTCTATGATGCACGTCGTTGAAGTGATCGATGTTATGAAAATTGAAAAATGTGTCAAAGGGGGCTATGTCAATTAACCGGATACTGATGGCTACAGGACAACCAAACATTGAGCCGTCATTCGAAGATCCAAGATCTTCCTGGAAAATAATAGTCAGTTAGTACTAACTGGTGGATTAGTAGAGCTATACTAAATCCCAAAACGTGAGGTGAAAGTAGTTACTCTTAGTACTATAGGTGCGAAATCCTAACTACTATCGAACCCTGCCCATCATACATACAGACAACGACGGAAAAAGCCCCGTAACGTAGAAATCCGCCACCAGAGTCACCATCATGGATACATTATCCTAAAGCCTATCTTTAATCAGTACACTTTCATTATATTTTATCCAATCACGGTGTGGCATTTATCTAATATTATCCAGTCGAACAGCAAAGAATATGACTGGTTTGCAAGAAGCGCTTTTCGCGCCAATTGGGCGACAAGCGCGCCAACTTCGCGACGGCCGCGCCAAGTGCACGGCAAATTCAACGCTCAGTATTAGTTTTTCTGCCAAGGCGTGCATGCCCGCAACACCAACGGCCTCCAAGCAGCGCACGTACACGATACAGTAGAAGCGCGACGCGCTTCTGCTGGCATCGGACATCGGTACCAAGCCTGCTACCGACTTCCTGGGCTACCCGAGCGTGAGCACTGATTAATTCCGAGACTGTTGCTAGTAGTTTTGAAAAGCGTTTTGAAAAGCCATTCCGAGACACCCAGTATTAATAGTTGAAGTTTAACATTCAGTAAAACTGCATTGTTTTTACGTTTACTACGTTTTTTTGTAACGTAAAATTAACCTAAATAAGTAGATGGAACGAATTTGAGCCAATCCAACTCGCGTATTATGTATGACACATCCGTCTCTCTATGTCCTAATTTGTCACAGTGACAAACTGGAATGCCAGGAAGTCGACGCGGCTTTTATCGTCGTTGTCTGTACCTATGTACTGTACATGTACATTTATCCTGGGATCGGACGGTTAGGCCCTGGTCTAAGTATGAAACATCCAGACTGCCGCTCCAATCCGAAAGACGAACACATTGATTGCTCGTCTAACTGCATGTCAGCCTGACAGTCAGGGCCTGACCCTGACCGTGAGCCTGACTCAGGCTTCTATAGACAAAACATACAGGAAAAAGGGAGACCTATACTGTAGTATAGTCGATCGAGGATATGGGTCTACCAGGAGCGCGTACGAGATACACTAGCAAGTGTCGACGGACGATTGGTCTGGTGCGATCGCGGTGCTGGTTGAGAGAGATAAGCCACCTATACCCTCACCAGCTCACGACTGAGTGGATTGATGTCAGTACTAGTGACTTAGTATTGAATCCTATCCTGGCTATCTTGCCCCTACTATTTCAAGGATTTTAAGCGAGCCTAAGATTTCTCTTGGACAGGGTATAGACCCCTCATTACACTTCGGGTTTATCGAACGGGATGTACTAATGGTTATTCCTCTATCCGGCCTTGCGCAGATTCGCCCCACGATGGGGATCGATCCTCTGACCTCCCGGTCCCAGCCAGTGTCAGGCGATGCTGGTTGAGCCGGACAGTGTATCTGCTGGTTGAGACAGACAGCGTCTTCCCTTCGACGGAAATGGAGAAGTGGTGCGCTTGGCATCCGCACACGATTTGGCAGAAACAAGGTATAGACAGCAAAAATCGTTCCGAGTTGGAACTTCATCCAGAATGGGTCAAAACCTGAAACTCGTTTCGAGTACGACACGCAATTTTAGCCAATTAAAATGCAAGTTCGTTCGGAACGAGTTTCAGAACTTGGCGCGGCTGGTAGGTCCCGGGTCGACGTGCGCCATCCCATTCGAAATGTAGCCATCCCAGACCGGGGCCTTACCTGTACTGCAGTTGCTTGCTGTCCTGCGTGTAGATTTTCTCCAGGACCTCCAGCAAGCCGTTTTTCACAGTACATGCACTGACATACAGTGCCTCTCGAGATCAATAGCCCAGGGAACCCCCTTCTTATTGTTACTCGGAGGTATTGCTACTGAGAGTTGTACGCATTTATTGGTACAATGACTTTTCAATTGACAGGCGAAGCTCATTTTACAACAGCTTCTCTACTGCTATCCAAATGCCCCCCCCCCGTCCTGTATCACGCTCACAAACGCCCAGCGGTTGCAGATATGCCATCACCCCAAGGAAAATCCGTCGATTACGGAGACGGAGCTGTCCGATGTTTCACGCCGACCGGCGCAAGCAACTATAAGCCAGATTCTCAAACAAAAGAATCATCTACCGTAGTACATGTAGAATCACTTCCAACTGAGCTGATTGCGACGAAGATCCGCCGCCAACAGAGCTATTACAGTGGTCCCCGCCAGATTTTCCCCTGCGATCAGCCATGTACCTCGCAGAGATTGTACATTGGTGCTCAAGATTTGCTCCGGCCGTCAGCACGATGTACTGACTTAGATGTATCTATGAGGGGGAGCTAAAAGTCGGTTGACACGCATTAAAGTAGAGGACATTGTCGGTAGAAACGTATCAAGACAACCTTAGCAGAAGATATCCATTATCACAGCTTTGGAATGGGCGTCGCAGGCTTAAAACGAAGACACGCCAGAAACGATTAGGAATTGCTGGAGGCAGGCGGGCATTGATAGCTCGATGGTCATTCGACGCATGTCATGGCTAAGCATTACCTGTACTAACTCAATACATGCGCATCTATGTCAACCCTGTGCGAAACTTCGAACCTTGCAGTGTTTATTAGTCTCACTGTGGTAAATCTGGCCGGGACGAATGTAATAGATTCTGTGCTGGCAAGCTGGGTCTCCTGGTGTGAGGAGAAAGGACCAAGGCGTCAGGTGTCTGTTAAATTTCTTTGATCGTGCTTCTCAATATGGTCATAGTTAAGCACATATATTGTGTAAGTATCAATATTTGGTATTACAGATACCACTGAGAAACTGAATGGGGTGGGCCTTCTAAGTTTTCACAGGATACTTTATATTTTCAGTAAATTAGGTATTCACTGAAATTAATTTCAGTTCATTTCAGAGTTAAGATTCCTGGTCTGGCTGTGTACTGTACATGCGGCGGGGACTCCTGTATAACCATAACTATAACCATCCCTGGATTCGTGTAATCAATTAATGACTGTTAGATTTCTACATGTATTAACGTTAGATTGTGTTTGAGTACGAGGATACGGAGTACATGTGCATGTGCATGGCATGCATGTAGTGTGGTGCTGCAATCATTCTTTCATTTCTGTCTGTAGTTCACCGTCAAACGCTGGCTTGATGGATATTTCACCGCGTTTGCACGATACACTGGTTTCCTCACTATCATAGCTCTTTTGAATATCGGGTTGCTACCTGGTGGTTGGGTTTCTGCTTAATGACCGGATTCAATGCTCTTGGGGACGGGGAAGCTCTCATTATGAGCTCATCTGCTTGTCATTTGCTAGTAAATGCAAATTGATTGAAATAGTACTCGACAAATTTGCTACCACGACAAGTTCCGATACTTCGGTATAACGTTATGCAACCAAATGGCTGTGGAACCTCCCCAATACAGTGCAGATATTCGGTGGGCCAGACAATTTGAAGCCTTCCAGGCCGGCTGTGCGGCTCAGCGGCCCAGCCTGAGCCTACCTGTCGTAAACCAGCCCCTCTTTTTATCGATTACAAGCTCAGTATCATATGCTTCATATGATATGCATTACATTTATCCAGTTCAAGGCTATGTGAACAACAATCCTTACACATGGCACAAGACGCTATTATATCTGGAACTGTGAAGGGTTCGTACACACTTCCGAATTTACTACCCACTACTCACTACAACAAGATGGCCAAACAACTCGGAGCCGCGATCCGCAACCGATACACCTGCAAATCTTTCCTGCACGAGCCCGTGTTGGACGAGACGCTCCGAGAGATCCTCAAGCTCACACAGGTAAGCACTAGATAGCCTGTTCCAAAAATACTGCACAGTAGACTGACTAGATGTGTTGTGTGTGGGCCGTGGCACAGCGAGCCCCTACCGGATTCAACACACAACCTTACGTCGCCATCGTGGTTCGCTCCGCCGAGGACCGCTGAAAGCTTGCGGGTGCCATGATGGACTCGAATTCCCGCAAGGTCAAGGAGGCTCCCGTCGCGGTCGTCTTCGCGGCCGATTGCGGTACGCTACAATACTGACCATTGAACGCACTAGATGAACTGATGACGTGTTTGTTGTTTCGTGTGCACAGAGCCCAGCAAGAATGTGCCGCGATTGCAGCAGCTTGGTCGTGACAACGGCATCCCAGAGGCACTCCTCAGCAAGGTCCCGCACGCCGTAGAGCTCTTCTCGGGAGAGCACGACCCGGATGTGTCCACGGAGGCGTGGGCGTACAAGCAGACAGTGTTTGCCGCCGCCACCTTCTTGTACGCCGCCCAAGTGCACGGCCTCGCCACTTGCACAATGGAAGGACTGGACCAAGCCAAAATGAAGAAGGCGCTGAACATCCCGGACCGCTACAGCATCCCTGTGGTGGTGGCGCTTGGCCACGAGAACCCTGATGCCAAGCCTGCCAAGCCGTCGGTGCGCCTTCCGCCGAAGGAAGTGTTCTTTGAGGGCGAGTTCGGCCAGTCGCTGGAGAACCTCTTCGAGGAGAACTAAGTAGGGTATGGTAGAATATCCTCACCTTTCCGACACGTATTTAAGGCGTCCATTACAAGTTAACTTTAACGGTTCAAATCTTCCGACACCGTGCCTATCATACAATGTGCAAGTATATTGGGGAATTTTGGCCTATGATTGGTCTAAACCAGCGGGACGGATGTCATGGAGGGGTGCAAGCAAGCCCCCGCCTGGGGTTGACAACCCGTGTGCGTAGCTCGCGGCTGTCAAACCCAGGACCCAGCATTGGTCTGACGAGCAAGCGGAGGCGCCGCGTGCGCGCCGCAGCGGGCTTAGGGTTCTGTCCTTGCGAGCGGAGCGAGCTTCCAGGGTCCGGAGGACCGCGCGGAGCGCGTAGCAGGGTGATATAATATAGTTGACACCCCTTCAATTAGCATGTTTATGTTTGTCGGAAAGTGTCGGGAGTGTCGGAACCGTTGCGATATATGTGTACTCGCACTCACGTGCTAGCAGACTGCATTTTACGAACCCTGGTTGGTAAACAACTCTTTTTTTTTCGCGCAAGTCACATGGATCGAATAAATTCTTGTTGGTCGCTGCTGGTCGAGGCGAGGGAGTGGTCGGGCATGCCCAAATAAACCAAAATCGAAAGTTAATTGCGAAGCTGCCGTTCTGCTTAAGCTATACATGTACCTTGTTATCGCTACATGTGCGGTTGTTGTTGTGAGTCGCGAAAGGAACGTGGACGAAAGCGAAATAAATGCAAAGAAAACAAAATGAAGATATATTGCGGGCAGCTACAGGTCGTACGAATTTAGGCAAACTTTAAAGTGCAGCTGGACACGGACCAGTCGTCGTGTAATAGGTTGATGGTACGGACGAGCCATAACGAAACTGACGTGAGCGAAGGGGAGCGAAGTGAGCGGCAGCTGCGTGACGACGACAGCGTAACCGGGAATCAGATGAGCGCGACGACGAAGGCGCACAGCCCCCTTGAAGTTCCGCGGCGAACAGTATGGTCGAACGATGCGGGAAAACGAGCTGCGAGTGAACAGTTTAGAATTTGCAGTGTGGTGAACAGTCCGAATTTGCGGCGTGGCGGAGAGTTCTGAATTTGCCGCGTAGTGAATACTTCCGAAGTTGCAGCGTGAGCCGTAAGCGATACGGACCAGCGCGAGGACCAGAGGGTTCACGGCGTGTCGAGAACGAGACGAGAACGAGACGAGCTGGTTGACGGATCCTAGCTCCAGTCAATCGTATGGACGAGACGAGAACGAGACGGTTGGATAGCGGAGCCAAGCTCTTGCTAATTGATGAGACGAGTAGTTTGACGAAGCCGAGCTTCTGTCAATTCTTGACGAGACAAGACGAGAGCGCGAGAGGTGGTGGCAGAGTCACCATCGAGCACTGCTGCTGACGAGTGATCGGACGACTGGTTGGGTGTCGGGCGGTACTGTGAACGTGGGGGGAGACAACGGCAGTTCAGCGTTCCTGGGGGTGTTTCCAGAAGCGTTTCTCGGTGTGGGTTCCGGGGGACAACTAGGAGGCCAGATTGCTAGGACAGTAGAGATAGTCGCAACGAGTGTGTTAGTTTGTTAGCAACGGCTGGCAAGACTAAGTCCCTAATACAATAGGAACGGACGGAAACGGACGTTCCGGCGCGGAGATTCGGTGATTTCCGTCGGCCAGCAGGTGTTGAAGTACGACGGCAACAACAAGCAAGCGGATGCCGCAGCGTAGCTGTACGATCGGCCTCACGGCCAGGCAAGATAAGGGGTCCGCTATAGTCGTGAGCTGCTCGAGCAGTAATTGTCTGAGCGGACGAAAAAGTGAAGATACTACGCAGCATGAAAACGACATCTAGGCGGATAGTATCGCTCCCATCTCCCTAATCAATAGACTCGACTTCTATAATACCCGCTGAAATGACTGCTATCCCCCGACTAACTACTTAAAGCCTCCAGTGAAACCAGCGCTATTCAAAACAATATTTTTTGCGATTGAGAGCAAAAAAGCAAGAGCTAAACCAGAGGTCATTCATAGAGGTGCAGAAAAAATAATTGAATATTTGACGTCATCCCCACCTTCCATTAACCTATCATTAGTTTTTGGATCGCGCCCCATTTAGATTTTTAATACATAGTAATGTTCCTACTCAGTTCCACCCACCACCCCGTACCGTGCCAGGTCTTATCTCTGGCCACTAGGCAGTGTCCCGGTGGCAATGTCCCCCGACTGCTGAATATGGACTTCGCTATATATCGAATATACACAGCAGTTTGCATACAATTTCCGCGTGGTCGTGCGGGTGTTTGCTGTCGATCCGATAATCTTCTCATTAACTACAGGTTGCACAGGCCGCTCCGCCGACGGGACTCGTCTAGCCGGGGGAATCTTAGTCAGGCTACGGTACTGCACATCAACCACTGGGCTTTGATACCAGCCAAACGGGGCTACGATACCCGTGTCTTATTTTTCGCACACACGTCAGACCTAAGCGTGGGTTTTACTGAGCGTTCCCTTCCTCGATTTTACGACTGTATGCACGACGGCTACAGCCGTTGCCAATAAGGCTAGCTTTTCAGCTTCGTTTCTGTCGTTAGTTTTTCTCTGCAGACCGCAAAAGACGAACTGACTGCGCGATTCCACATCGCGCGTGGCCTCGTTGGGTTCCCGCCTTGTTGGGTTCGCTCCCTCCGCTGCCGACAGGCGCACCCGGCCGTCCACTCCCCAAGGCTCTGTGCTCTGGTTGCATCTGTGACTCTTCAAGTCCCAGGATCTTCTGCGACCAGGCGGCGGCGCCAGCCCACAGGTCTGCCCGTCAGCTGTATCAGCCTGCCACCAGCCTGCATCATCCGGCGATCGATGCTGCTGTCCAATGTCCGTGCTGCGTCCTTCGTCGTCCGTCCTGCTGCTGGGTCCCTTGTCCGCTTGTGCTGTCGTCCAGTTACCTCTTCCGACCGCTGTCCTCGCTGCTGCTATACGTCTGTCACCTCTTGTCATCTTGATATTCTTCACGTTACCGCTGAGATGATGGTCATCATACGCTGCCACTCAATAAGGCTTCCCGACTTATTACTACATAATCTAAACCCCAAATACACTAGTATTTCCTCTATTATAATCACTTCATTTTGCCGCTCTTTAAACTTTCAGAGCTACTTGTGTCGAAGGACGACGTTGTTGCAGTGAGTCAGAGCTACTCTCTCATTCAACCAGGATGTTGCTTATTTTGACGCGCCACCGCCTCGCTGGAAGCGAATTCTTCGTATCGTCAGAAAACACGATTCCAGTCTTGGGGAAGCAATTTGCAATAGTCTCTTTCAAAACATCTTGTCAGGCGCTCTCACCCTACCTCATGCCTTGTAAATGATCGACGCAGTAAATGCTCGGCGTAGTATCGGGCATCATATCGTCCGCTCGATTGCATGCCAGCTCCACGTGTCTCTCGCGATATGCGCTTTTCGGCGCAGCAATTATTCCAGCGTCGACTGATTGCAGGGCTGATGTCATATTTGGAGGGGGTTTCAATATATCTTGGGCCCAGCGCGATAACTCTGGGATCGAATGCGTCGGACACCAGTTGTTCTCATCAATGATGTCGCATTTCTGCTTGATCGTGAGCCAAAGTCGCTTGGTTCGTTTCTTGGTGGGGGCCGTGAGCTCTTGATCGTGCAGATTGAAGTGTGGACGGGAAGGTACGATATCTCCGTGCGGATCTCGTGTGTGGTCCACATCGGGATGATCCTGTCGAAAACGTTTTGTAGATTGTAACGGCTTTGCAAGGTATAAGATGTATATCCATTTGAGTTTCTCAGTGGTATCTGTACTACTTGTATTCAGTTTAGAGAGGATAGAGGTAATCATTTCCGTATGTGGACTGTCATGGCACATGCTACTGTGCCCATTTCGCCTCGTTACATTTTTCGATTTAACTTTCTGTTTGTATTGAAAGTCTCACACATGTCATTAACCTAGCTTATCCTAGCCTCTTGGGGCCTTGGGGTTGGCTTCGCAAAGGCAGTCGCTGCGCTCCTGCGACGAAAATATTCTCTCATCTGGTCCGTGCAGTGCTCGGTTGGCTGGAATGCTCGGCGCTGGACCCGCTTCTGCAAATACCGCGTGGCCCTGATTCGCGGGCACCCCGTGCGGGTTTGCTGTGGTAACGAGACCTCCCAACCGCTCGCTTCCGATGGTCGTTTATGTGACTTTCACTCCCTCCGTTTGTAGATGGGCACACTAGTCACTCTCTTCTGTCATCGGGAGCCCACATTTTATCAGTGTTAGGGATGTAAGTATTACTGATTGGCATATCGATCTCGAGATGTACACCATTTCCTGATCGAATTGGGATTTTTCTCAAACAATTTAAATTCTCTCCAATCAATACATGAGAACCCGCAATTGATTATATTTCTGAGCTTTGATACCTCGTCAAATATAAGCAAGATCCTACTGGCATGTCCTTCTTATCGAAAGCGCACTGGTGGAAGCTGAGAGTTTTTCATTTTTCATTTTTCAGGTGAGGTATATTGAGTTCGGTCAATGCTAAAGCCCTTACGATCTCCAATATCCACAGCAGCCACCCATTCCGTCGGCTGCCGTTGCCGGTGCCGTCACGTCTTAAGGGAGACCAGTCCGGTCAGTTCGATCGGACAGATGGGTGAACTCCGGCTGCCACTCCGCCACATCATTGTGCATGCGTTATCCCAGCAGACACTCGGGAAACCGCCCGTGTCGATAGACACTTGGCGGCTCGCCTTACTATCCATTGCCAGATTCGCGAAGGAGTCCGCCACTTTGCTATAAGCCCTAAAATGATGCGTCCAAGATTTAATACCGCAGTAGTCAGCCAACGTCCGACAGCGCCAGTACAGCCTGGGAAGCTTAGGGGCTTTCGGAGGCCGTCTCGTCATCATCTGTGTGATAATCATTTCGCTATCCCCAACCACGTGGAGACCATGTAGACCGCATTAGTTGCAAAGGACAGTCCATTTGCTAATCCCATGTACTCCGCTACATTGTTCGTGGACCGTTTGCCGCCGTACGCCATGCTTGCCAGCCAGATCGGCCTGATACTGTCATCCCCTGGATGTAGTTCCAGTAAAATTGATCCACTGCCCCCCCCCGTCAACCCCCATCAAAGAAGAGTACCAGTGTCCTCAGCGCAACGGTAAGAAAAGGAGATATATTCTCCGTATGAGTCCGTAGCGCGGATACCACCGCTATGTAAGCTAGAGGTGTGCGTGGTCCTGAATGCGTATCAGCAATGTGTCGATAACTTTGGTGTAGCCTTGTCACCAAGATCGCCTCAGTGAGTGTGCGGATCGTCGTCTTGATACTCATTGCGCCAATTCTACATGATGTGGATCACCGTGGCGACCCCCAAACTGCAGCATTTGCGCTATATCAGGGATGATCCTTGCGGCGCCCAGGCGCGCCGCTACGCTAATCACCGATGTGCTGGCGTGGGAATATGTGACGAGGGATCACATGGGGTTTCAGGTGTTGTTTGATGGTAAACCAATGTACACGGCATCTGCCTCTAGACTGGCACAGCTAAGTACCTTGTATGCCTTAGTGCTCAGCAACTTTCCGGAAATGATGAATTGCATCCGGGAGACTGAGGAGATTCGGCTTAGCACTACGCGGATGGATCACCCATACATTCTGCGTTCACACAGCGATAGTGGTACTCCACTCGCTACGCTGGTCACAGTGGGTCAGGTAGAATCGCGAGTTTTGGAGGCGCAGTCTGCGCCAGCCCTGCTCACTGCTTTGCATCATGCGATGGGCTCGACTTCTCCGGTGAAATCATTACACCCACACCCCTCCTTTTCCTGTTTGGCCTGCTTATGGGCTGGGCACAGACGCTGGGGCCGCTCACGCACACATTGTTGGCCATGGCGGCGGCGGTATCCAAACAGAATGGACTGCTTAGTGTGGCACTCCGCCGAGACGTCTAGCCCAAGAATCGCCTGAACTTGCGCGGGCTTTGGGAAGATTGGGATGGAAAATCTCAATACATGGGCTGAACGACAACTCTTTCGATTAAAAATGCGCGGGCTCAACTCGTTCATCCGCAGTCAGGATCGGCCTGCATGCCACCACCCGTCGTGTCTGGACACAATTGGATTGCAATCTCATACTTTTTGGCACTGTCCAGCTGAACCATTTTGGGAAATTTGCTTACAGCCCTGGGCTTCCCTTGGGCTACTCATCGACGGAGCGCGAACGGACGAGGTCATCAATTTCTCCATTGACCACGTACCTATTGGAATCCTACAACAATTGGAGGCAACGACCCACTGGTATCAGGAGGGCCTCTCGCAAGCAGCGCGATGACTGCTCGCGGATTTATTCTAGTTCCCGTCTGATCAAAACGTAGAAGGCGCAGATCTCAGTGTAAGACAACCATTCCATACATGTGAGTCCCCTCTCCTTGTTACTCCATGCGCGGTGAGGTGCCGATGCTGCGCCAATTTCTCCATTGACCACGTACCTATTGGAATCCTACAACAATTGGAGGCAACGACTCACTTGTATCAGGAGGGCCTCTCGCAAGCAGCGGATGACTGTTCGTGGAATTATTCTAGTTCTCGTCTGATCAAAAAGTTGAAGGGCGCGGATCTCAGTGTAAGACAACCATTCCATACATGTGAGTCCCCTCTCCTTGTTACTCCATGCGCGGTGAGGTGCCGATGCTGCGCCTTTCAATGGACGAGTGTCAATCACGACACTAACATTTTCCCAGTCCTCAGAGCAGCGAGGCAGCCGCTCTTTGCATTGGCGAAAAAAATACGTTCTGCGAGGAGCGGGTCAAGCAGAAGAGCTTCGTTGTCCCTAGCAACGAGTAGCATTTGACGACCAGCTACCCATATGGATTTTGAAAAGGGATGACCTGATCACCCCCGGCTCCTGTAGCCCATCGATAAGTAAACAGGCCCGACCCTCGGGCCAGCCTGTTGTGCCGATAATATGTCACCAAACGATTAACATCGTGACGCTACTAGTTGTAGCCCACCTAATAGATTTTGCAGCAGCCATGTCATACAGTTCCGCTTTTAGATCCGGGATAGCCGGACCTTCGTCTGCCCGAGGGAGCGCCGCCACGTTTTGATTAGCCCAGTGAGCGCCGGTAACCCCGATCGTAGAAAACACATCGTGCCAGACAAAGCTCCTGATGCGCAACTGCATAGCGCTAACTGCTGGTAGTGCCGGCCAAGTGTGTCGCGCTATGTACTACAGCTTTGGAATGATCACCGCCGAGGCAACCGCCGCACATTGATCTTGTGTTAGCGACTTGACCATGACAAGACGTAACCTGAAAATGAGCTGTGAGGCCGCTTTGTTCCACGTAAGTTGCACGACGTTTCGACCTCCAACTTGAGCGCCGAGGTAGCGACTGTATTGAGTTGGAGCTTGTAGAGAGAGTGATCTCCTGGTAAAGTGATCGAAGGATAGCCCATTGTCCGACACAAAGCAATTATCACCGTTTTCTTGGCATTCACCATTAGGCCGGTTGTTGCACCAAAACCCTCCGTTAGCAGCAGAATGTGCGGGAATTCTGAAGGCGTCCGTAAGTATATCGCAGTGGCATCAGCATAACCTGTAATTTTCAAAATTATGCATCTTTCTCCAGCCCGCTGTGGGATCCCCGTAATGGTGGCAGTGGCCTCCACTAGCCGGTAAAAAGGCTCGAGGGCCAGTATGAATAGTAGAGGGGCGAGAGGACAACGCTGTCTGACACCACTGGTCACGGTTACCCACCGGGATCGAAACCGCGATAATGAAGAGTCATTGCGCTCATTAATTTTTCCGGGGGGGGGGCTAGGCGGGAGGGCTGGGAGCGAACAATTGTGAAGCAGTGTAGAGATCGCATTGATGGTAATAATACACTTAAACCTTGGTAGCGTCTTGTGTACCAGTAAGCTTGATGCGGTTTAGCAAACCACAAAACGTTCAGCTGAATAACGTTTTGAAGCTGCCAAACAGAGCAAAATTCACGTTTGCAGCTACCCGGATGGCGCCAACACATCAAGCTAATGTGGACTAGGGCTGGTAAGGACGTAACCAATAAATCCAGCGCGGATATGGTTTGAGGGTTGAACACGATATTGTTGGCAAAAACAACGGTAGCTGGTTGCAAGGTTTGCCATGTTGTGTCTGCCATCGTGCAAATGTCAGTCCGATAAATTGATCGGTTCCCCAATCGTGAGTGTGCACCAGTAGCTGTTTGGATATATGATAAGGCCAGCCAAACCAAATGGCACTGAACTTCAACTCGGACACACTTGCCAACCTCCGATTCAAGAGCCGCCTGAGTAATACTGTTGCCGATCCCAGATCCAACATCATCAAACACATCCGTTTCAACAAGCTTTGGAAGGGTGGATAGCATTGACGTAGCACCAATGCAGCCGAGCTCGCCCGTATGAATTTCAGGTGCGCTACAGCGTAGATGAAGCTGATGTCGGGATACTGACTCAATAAACGTTCCGACGACACGATGAACATTAATTTCGCCCAGTGTTGACGCCGTGTTATTACGCGTAGTTCGTGGATGGCCAAATAGTGTGGTAAATCGCAAAGAAAACTGTTTGAGATTAGTACCATATGTCCTCTTAAGTGTTTTCAGGTGGATCTGCAGCTGTCGCTGGATCTTCCCAGTAAGCTCCATTTGCTTCCATAATCGTGGTCAGCTAATTTTGTGGCCTTCTTCAAGTTGGCGTCTTGCTAAAGAGTACAAACTCAAGTCATCTTCATCCGAAAAGTCTGTCATCTACTCCGTATTCAGCAAACTCAATACTAGCATCAACACAGCTAAGTATAGGCTGCCTCATATATATGGTTCACTTCTCTGGGAATCCTATATAGCAGCCCTACACTAAATCGTCACCCAGATAAAACCTAGATTGTATCCTACATATAACGTAGGTTTGGTGGCCTTCGGTTTCGCGCGCTCACGAAACTTGAAGTTGGTGTTTCGCCCACTCAAGCAACTTGAAGCTGTTGATTTTCGCCTTTGGCTTCCGTTTCCGGTCGGTTCCGCCAATCAAGTGACGGGAGATGCTTACAAACGAATATGATTGGTCTGCTGCCGATCACATCCGCGGTGACTTCCAACGCGTTGCAGAAGCGCGCGCAAAAATTCCCAGCTCGGTCATTCTTCAAATTTCGGCCTACCAGTCACACCTACCCATATCCAAGATAACTGCCAATTCTATATCGCTATGCTGTCGGATGCATTGGCGGGCGTGGTTACGCCGACGGCCGAGGCAGGCATGGCGGGTCGGGTGGACCGCTAGCGGGATGAGTAGCTCCTGTGACTAGTGGGGTGCGGCCATATCTACGATATGGAGGCTAGCTCGGCGAAACGTTACTTCGGATTAGCCATGTTGGTGGCCATTTTAAAGTTCTTAAGTAAGGTTGATTTGTATGAAATCGCTTGAGATCGATACCAGTTTGTAAGTTCGCAGATAATGGCTAAGTCACAAGAAACCTTTGGTAAAGGATTTCAACCGTCGATGATTTATACTAGCTCTACTCAGAAAACAATGCACGAATGTTTCCGTACACAACACTTGCCATACACAATATCCTTCTAAAACGGATATATTGTATTTCCCGCTCGTTCCTGCGGATCGGCTGAAGTCTGAGCCATTTTGCAACCGTCAGTTATTCGCCCCCCCCTCCCCCTCAACTCACCATGCGGCGAGAAGCAAATGTCGAGCAGCAAGCACTGTGCGTGATTTTATTGTTGCGCCGAAAGAAGGACGCCCAAACAAGGCAACATTAAGTAAATCGCATCTGACATCGGCCTCAGTCACTGCGTTATCTCATGAATAAGGAAGAAGTGATACGTCAAGCTCTCAGGCAGCACATCCACACGACCTAGCTCAGTGACCGCCGTACAATTACAGCATGATTGAGTCAGGCTATCACGAGCACCTACATGATCAAGCATCGGATAGAAGGTAATTTCACCATACCAAAACGCTCCCTCTGTTACCTAAGAAGCACAAGCTGGTGTATTTGAAGTGCAGATCGCTTAACGCCCCCAGCGCCTTGGTGTGAATGCGTTGAATTGCAGCTTCTCCGACGCGATTTGGGCGCCGCATTCGTTTACGATAATGCGGCTCTAGATGTTCTTTTTCCACGCCATATTCGAGCCGATTTAGATGCCCAGTGATACTGAGCTAGCACAACAAGAACGTCCCTTGCTCTTCAGTTTCTTGCATGTATGTTGCGTCCTGATAAGTTTCAGAGTCACTCAGAAACGACTCAAAAGCTTGTAACACTAGGGCCCATCGCATATTTTACAACAGACAATAGAACGATGCCGGGCACAGCACATATATTTTCAGAAGCACGTGTTATTTTTTCCCCTAGCAGAATTAGTATGTACGCGTTCCTAGAACAGAACCTCTACTGGGGCTTTGTCATATTGATAGTTGCCTTCACAAATACCTCAAAAGACCGGATAAATGCAAAAATGTTGGTCCAGCTCATTGCGCTGATTGTTTTGCACTTTCCATTCTCATGAACGGGACGCTTCTGTCCGGCAACATTCGATATAACTACATCTCCGATAAATCGTGGTTATATGCTCCCACGAGATAAAAGCCATCACGTGGATCAAGTTTCTTGAGCACCCTGGCTTCACGTCGCCCACGTATCACATAGTTCGTCTTTGTCGATTTGTTGAAAGCGAAATCGTGCTTTGCCGCTCGAAGCTGTCTCAAAAACACCACAAATAACTTCCACGAAGTTCCCTCTGTCAAATCGAATCCATACTCACGCCACCCTTCCCCTTCGAAAGTAGCAATGCCATCACGTGTGCAAATATCAGGGTGTTCGGACAGTTTAGCGGCCTCCATGAAAGCTTCAAAACCATGCTCGATCCTCTTGTGTTTGCACCAAACAAGTGTTTTACATATGGACCAGTCGAGCAGAGCTTGTTGAAATCGGTATCAAAGCTGCGCACCCAACGGTCCACCAGATAGCCATCCTATAACAGATGCATCAACGGTTCACACGTCTTCTTGTAGTATATGCGCTGGTTCCGCCTACGTTTGAGCCAACAAACACGATATTCAACTTTTTTTTTGCAGCAGCAAACTTACCGCTATCAGCTCCATTCCAAGGCAGTCTGCGATCATTGATAAATGCCACGTGCCGTTTTTCTTTGTTGTAACGTAGCTGCCTTCATGAGTGACCGTCTTTGGATTATACTTATTCCCTGCAATTCGATAGGTAGCATTCCTCCGAGTGACAGACTTCTTGGCTAAGGCTCGGTTACTACTTCGAGCAGCAGGACCAGATATGGTTGGAGTGTTTTCCTAGCCGTCGAGTATAGTATAGAATAATTGCCCATGGTATGGCGTGGCAACGTTTTTTTCTAATAACTTTGGAGACGCATCTGGCGAGAAATGCTTGGTAGCACGTTCTGGGCTTTTAACCGGCTTGGTTAGCACACACACGTACCTTCCCTGATCGACGGCTTGGTAAACGTGCTCACAGTGCCGTCCTTGGTTGCGTGTGGAGACGTCTCGCGGGGTGGCTTGCATATCCACTGCTGTACTCGGCCACTGTCGTCCTGAATTCTCAACGAGAGAGTTCTCAAAATGACAAAGCATTGGAACAGCAACCAGTGGCCAAGTCACAGCGGATGATCTTGTTAAGTGTCCTCGCAGCACTAAACCGATGTTCTGGCTTCTTTTCCATAAATTCCAGAACTTTTCAACGCGTTTCCCAGAATATATTTCCAAGAAAAAAACATCGCCCTAGTATAACCGCCTGCTGATATATTAGCTAACAGTACTCTGCGTTGAGATAGAAAAAAACACAACAGAGGAAACGGGTGTTGCAGGTAATGGGATGTAAGGGGCGGATGGTCAGGTGGAAGGCAAAAAAAAACGTGCATGGTAGCGCCCCGCTCGCGCCAGTAGTTGCGAACAACTTGCTGCTCTCGCTGCCACTAGAAGCCAGTGCTGCCCTGCTCGGTGCTTAGGCCAGCTGCGACTGTAATGGGCTTACTGAGCCCACTACGTTAGCTTACACGTGTGCGCGACGTGTAGGAGGAAGCGTAGGTGTAGTTAATTTTGATTAAGTATACTTAGTTCTGTAAGTACAGTTAAATCTAAATAAAGACTATTAATAAGCTTTTGGTAGAAAATGAGAACTGAATTTGAAATGTTAACTTCGGCTTTGCCTCCTAAAACTGATATCTATAAAGAGAGGATCTGCCAACGAGTGGTTGGCAGAATCTCTATCCTAATCCATGCTTCTTATTGGCAGATATCTGTTGCTTTCTGCCAATAGTAGTGCTTCCTACTATGAATGGTGACCACACTGCATGTGGCCCACCTAAATGTATCCATTAGTGCATGTCGCACTAATGTGGAGGTTGTCTGAATGTGTAGCCCCGCTACACCATCCCCCCGTTAGGACTTGATGTGCCGGTCTCGACACATCAATCCGAAGACTTCTCCGGGGTGGATACTTCGTGCTCATTCCAAATGAGCACGCCAACGACGCAGGCCGACGGCACACCTGCTGCA
>BSXT01018883.1:0-17452 GCA_030267785.1 Phytophthora fragariaefolia
CGGCAGCAGCAGCTCGTGGCTGGCCGTGCAGCCCGCCAACTTCGCCAACGGCGTGGCGAGCGTCAAGATCGCCAACCAGGACGTGACCATGGTGGACTCGTGCTATTACTTCCTGCTCAACGGCGGCTCGAACGTCGACATGTCGGCGGTGGACATCGAGCTCACGTCCATTTCAGGTGAGACCGTCACCGAGACGCTGTCGCTCACGGCCGACAACTGCACTGTCGGGTCCTCCAACTTCGGTAGCAGCACCACGCAGAGCTCGACCAGTCAGACCAGCCAGAGTTCGACCAGCCAGAGTTCGACCAGCCAGACGACTCCGTCCACGACGACACCGACGCCGACGACTTCCGCCCCGACGACTGCGACTCCAGTGGCTACGACTGCAAGTTCGACCACCGCTACGCCGACGTCAGACGCTTCTGGTAGTGGAAGTGCGGGTCAGTCCCAGATCCAGCAGCAGACTGATGTCAGCACCTACTTCAGCTCCCTCACGACAAATTCAAGCTCGGCTAGTGCCAACAGCTACAAGGCAGGCAAGGTCACAGCCGCTAGCGAGTCGTCGAGCGATGTCTCCATTTTGCAGTCTTCGGAGGCTAACGTTGAGAAGTCGTCGAGCACGAAGCAGTCCACCAGCACGACGCAGGAGGACAAGGCCGACAGCACGCAGCAGCAAGATGAGTATGACAGCACGGCGCAGAAGACCGGATCGGACACGAAGCAGGCAAACACCAAGTCCGAGGCTACCTCTGCTGGCACGAGTCGGGTCATTGTGGCTCTGGGGGTGCTGGCTGTGGTGGGCGTTATCGCCCTTGCCGCCGTCGCCTACATCACAAAGAAGAAGAAAATTCAGGACAAGCGCATTGACCGCGACGAGGCAATGATCCGATCCTTCGACACGTTCAGCTCTCCCATTCGCATCAACGAGACCAACATTGCCGCAATTTAAGCCATGAAGGAGCCTAACATCACGATTCAGATCCCAAGTCACTATTATGAAAGACCCGAGAGCCGCTTTGATTCAGCAGGTGCTGGGAATTTTGCAGTAGTCCTCGCCCCTAGCGTGTAGTATTCTCTTAGTCAACCCGTTATTATGTGTTTTAGAGGTCAGTAGCCATTACCGTAGTCTAAGTAAGTGAAATGCATACGGTGGTTCGACGTCTGGAAAGAATGCGACAAATTGTTCTACAACTAGTAGTACCTCTTTAGTACTAAGCTTAGTACCAATTACAGTAACAATTCTTCATGTTGATATGGTTTTTCAGCGTATCACTCTAGAGTATCGAGCGTTTTGCAGTCTGCTTGAGATGAAGAAGTTTTACTTTTCCACGCACAAGAATTGACATTCCGTGAAGAGTCCATGACACGTCAGCACTGCTGCATCGCAACCCAGTCTATTATAATGTTCATGCCAGCGTGTTGGCGGTGCTGGACAGTACCAACACCAGCGATCCTAGCTCACACGCTCAAAACACCCAATAAATCTATCAAAGACATGTTCTCAAACATTAAAATGGAGGTCAATGACCTTCTCCTGCATTTAGTCTTTCCGCACTTCCCCACCGGTTCGCCGAAGGGTATCGAATTGATGGCATCTCGGTGGTGTGCTGCACATCTCCTATGCCTCAGCATAGGTCTATGCTTTATAACTCACCTGACGTAGTCGGATTACCATTTTCACAAAGTCTACAGCATAGTTTCATGCTGCTCAATCGGTTGTCACCAGCCGTTACGAGAAAACGGCCCAATCCTCCCGACATCCTGGTATCATTCCCAGACCCCCCCCTAGAGTCCTGCAGCCCAGCACCACCATGAAGACCTTCGCCGCCGTCGTTGCCCTGCTGCTTGCCACTTCGACCTCCGCCCTGGAGGCATCGCACGTCAAGGTCCACGCCAGCTCCAAGACCGTGAGCGAGCACCACGTGGAGGAGCGCGTGGTGAACCAGGCCGCGCTGACCAAGAAGCAGGACATGTTCTACCGCATGGCGCACATGAAGTCCACGCCGTGGGACGCGCAGCCCGCCGAGCGCGAGGCCAAGTGCGAGGACCTTTGCATGCTCAACGACTTCTGGGAATTCCAGCAGGTGCGCAACTGCGTGAACCGCCCCACGAGCCTCTGCTCCATCTACAAGACCGGCCTCGCGTCCATGGATGTGGTGCTCACGGTGGCCGAGTGCACCTGCAGCAACAACAGCACAAGCTCCGGCAGTGCCTAGATGGGGAGGCAACGACACAGAACTGTAGCTCGGCTGAGTGATGACTCACGGCAGCCTTTGCCACCTTCAGCTTTCCACCATTTGTACACCAATCCACCCACGTTTGCATTTTGACCCTCTCTCGACGTGCGTCGCGAGCCTGCAACACCAGCAAGTGGAGGCCCCGAGCGGCGGCTGCGGTGGCTCAAACACGGAAGTCGAACAGCCGCCCAGCGCCAAAGGCGCGGATCACTCGCCGGCAGCATCACCACGAGCTATATCTCGCTTGTCCCTTCCATATTTAATATTTTAGAGATGATCAACACCCATGCAAAAGCACCTAATCACTACCTTTTAATTGCGATAACCTGTGGGCGCGAGTCACGCGACAGATATGGACATCGCCGGTGCACCACCTACTTGCCTATCAACGGTCACCGATAGCCGCGCAGTCTCCGCCGGACGCGTCTCGCCGCTTCCTCTCTGCCATGGCGCTCATTCATCAAGTTCCAGCCTCGTGACCAAGTTCCTACATCACCATCAGTCTCCGATGTCGCTGCAGGGCCTCGGAACGGAAAAGTCGTCGCTGATTCCGGGCTCCGACAAGTCTTTCGTGGCGCCAACGGCTCCGTCGAGGAATTCCAGGCGAAAGCTCGGCCATGCGGCGTTGGCCGCGTTGCTCGCAACGTTCCTCATAACGGGCGTGTTGCTGGTGGTGCGGCGCTCCCCGGACGCTCAAATTCCTGCCACCTCCACCGGTTTCAGCTCGGATTCGCCCGCTCCTCGATTCCGAGTGAGTTTTCCGGTGTCGGTGCACGATGCACCCATCACCGGTCGGTTAATGGTGTGCATTGCCAAGAAGCACGCGGTCAAGGACCCGCAAGGCGAGGACCAACCTCGTTTCTTGGTGGGCGACTCGGAGGACACGCAACAGATTTTCGCTGTTGACGTTTGGGACTTCGCACCGGGTGATGTTGGAACTTCGCACCGAGAGGTGAATGCCACCCATGCGGTTGGCTACCCGATGCTGTTCTTGGACGAAGTGCCTGCCGGCGAGTACTGGGTGCAGGCGGTGCTGCATCCGTACGTGGAGTACAACCGCTCGGATGGGTGGAACCTTCAGCTGCCTCGGTTTACTACGTTTGAAAGTGATGGTGGCGTGCTTACTGCCCCGGGCACGCTGTACAGCGCTGCAAAGCTCGCGCTTTACGACCCCGATTCGTTCTCAGTTGATCTTGTACTGACAAAAGTTGAGCCGGAACTGCCACCGCTGGCAGAACCTCATGAGCTGCTGAAACACGTCACATTCCGCAGTCCATCGCTGTCGCAGTTCTGGGGAACGGACGTATTTCTCAAGGCCTGGGTGCTCCTACCGTACAGATTTTTTGATGAAGAAATGAAGGACGTGCACTACCCACTGTTCGTCTACCACACACATTACAACCGCTACTTTGAGCACAGCTATTTCCCGTCTCCACCAGAGAACACCACAACTGCGTCGATGGGCGAGGAGTATGGCTACTTCTTTTACTCAAACTGGACGTCAGACAAACCCGCAGATCCGTTCACAAACAAGCGCGGACTTGTGGTCCAGCTCCAGCATGCTAATCCGTACTACGATGATTCTTACGCGGTAAATAGCGCAAATATCGGGCCGTACGGCGATGCCATCACGTACGAATTCCTACCGTACATCGAGAAGAAATTCCGCGGCATTGGTGAAGGCTGGGCTCGTACCATGTACGGTGGCTCTACAGGTGGTTGGGAATCTTTCGCGGTGCAGGTATACTACCCCGAAGAATACAACGGCTGCTGGTCGTTCTGTCCGGATGCATTCGACTTCCACCGCTTCCAGCAGGTCGATCTCTTCAAGAACAAAAACGCCTACTACGCTCGTGGTGACTGGACCCAGAAGGACCGTGGTGCCAAGCGTGACTACCTCGGCGACATCCGTGAAACCATGGCGGAAGAGAACCACCACGAACTCGCCATGGGCTCCCGAGGGCGTTCCGGAGGTCAATGGGATGCGTGGCAGGCTGTGTACTCACCCGTGAACAACACCGACGGCTACCCTGCTGCAGTTTGGGACAAACTTACCGGTGAAATTCACCCTCAGGTCGTTCAGTACTGGGAAACGCATTACGATGTTCGAGCCAAGCTGCAGCGCGAATGGAACGCTCGCGGCCTTGGGGCGAAGCTCGTCAATAAGCTCCACGTCTACGTTGGAGTCACGGACAGCTACTACCTCAATGACGCGGTTTTCCTTCTCGAGGACTTCTTGAAGACCACAACAGAGCCGTACTATAACGGGTCCATCGTCTATGGCGTCGCTGACGGTCGTGGGTACGAGCACTGCTGGACAGGAAGCTTTGATCAATCTATCTCGCTTGGTTGGTACACCGTCAACCAACGCATGATTCCTCAAATGGTTGATCACATCGTGCAGTCCGCCCCGGAGGGTGCAGACTTGAGCTTCACCACCTACTGAGCCAACGTAGGTAGAATCGAATCGGTAGTGCGCCTTTGTACTTTCGCAAGGCGAGGTTCGCAACATTGTGCATCCTGGCCAAATCCGCTTTTTGCGTTGGTAAGCTTTCAATTAAGCACACATACATGCAGACACTACCAATCGAACGAAACTACTGACATCGTAATACCAAAGAAGCAGCCGCACCTCTCGCGGCTTAGATTTTGACGATCGTTGCGGTAATTAGCACAGGCGAGCCGAAGTTGTCGAAAGACCGAGCGAAAGCATTGTCGTAGTCGGCGCGTTTATCGTTCAGCATCTTCTTCTTGACTGCGTAGGCAACAGCGACCAAGGCGATTACACCCACAACGACCACTACCACTAAAGCCACGATCATTGGACTTGAGCTTCCAGAATCAAGTTCAGCCATAGTGGTAGCCTCCTTCGTGTCGACAGAGCCCGTCTTCTGGTCGACCTGACCCTTAATGCTGTCGGCCTCGACGCGTTGCTGCACCGCCGGAGTCTTGCAGACGCCAGCCTCAGAAGACTGCAGAATCGACACATCACTCGATGAATCGCTAGCCGCTGTCACCGTTCCTGCCGCGTATTTGTTGCTGCTACCAGACTTGAGAACGTCAAAGCTGCTCACTTCACTCTGCTGCTGCCGCGTATACGAATTGCTTCCTTCCGCATTTGTGGGCGTTGGAGCGGTTGTCGTAGCTATCGATACCGATGTCAACTGGGTCCTGTGGCTACTCTGCCTGCTATGACTAGTAGAACTCTGACCGGCGTGGCTGGCAGAACTGTCACTCGTCTGGCTGGTCGAACTCTGGCTGGTCTGACTGGTCGAGCTCTGCGTGGTGCTGCTACCGAAGTTGGAGGACCCGACAGTGCAGTTGTCGGCCGTGAGCGACAGCGTCTCGGTGACGGTCTCACCTGAAATGGACGTGAGCTCGATGTCCACCGCCGACATGTCGACGTTCGAGCCGCCGTTGAGCAGGAAGTAATAGCACGAGTCCACCATGGTCACGTCCTGGTTGGCGATCTTGACGCTCGCCACGCCGTTGGCGAAGTTGGCGGGCTGCACGGCCAGCCACGAGCTGCTGCTGCCGCTCTTGGTGCAGTACTGAATGTTGCCGCTCACGGGGCAGTCCACGAACTTCCAGCGGATGCTGTAGCGGGACGGGTCACTGCCCGTGAGCTGCTTGAACACGGTCGGCGACAGGTCCAAGTCACCATCACCGCACCCTGGGCACTGGTCAACGATGTAGACTGTCACGGTGCTGCTCGTGTCGCTGCAGCGCGAGTCGGCGCATGAGACCTCGGCACAGCGGCCGCAGTTGAGCGTCGAGTCCCATTGCGCGCTGTTGAGTGCTGCGTAGTACTCGCCTACGCCAGGGTCGAACTTGAAATTGCAGTTGCCAGCCGAGACGTGGCCAAGTGTGTAGGACGTGCCGTCACCAGTGAAGTAGGTGCCACCTCCTGCAATTGCCATACTCGGCAGAACCACTAGCAGCGAAATGTGTCGGAGCATCACGAGGGGGTGACTAGACAATGGTTGATACCAAGTGTACTAGGGAATGGCCGACTTCAGCGTCTTCAAGTTGCTAACGTGTTTCAACGGGCACTAAACTAGAAATGAGCTCCACCGAAGTGGCTGTCGCTGAGAGTCAATTACACGATGAGGAGAAGGGCGGGTGCAAAATCTCCACTGAAGAAGCATGTCAAAGGAGGTGAAAAAGGCTGGAGCGGTGCAGATCAAGCTGAAATCCTGCAAAGAAATGGCCTCATGTATTCCCACTACGGCTCGACCAGTTTTCATGTTTAAATACTAGGTGCACTACGCAGCTACAGTAGCTATTAACAATTGGCAAAGCCGAACCTCGGAGCCTTGGCTCAAACCGAGAATCTTCATTAGCATACGAACACGGCTGGAACCTCCCAAATATCACGGCAGAGCCAAATGATCTAGCCGAACAAATTTCTGCCCTTCAGCGATGACTATATGCAAAAGGAAGGGTGGTTTTACTATACACTTCAACTCTTGTAAAATACTTCGGCTCCTAGTTGGGGTGATGCCTATACGGATTCAGTAGTAGATGCGAACTCGGGTGGCTACGCGAACCGCCCGTACGACGAGGAAAGGCTAATCCACGCAAACTTGAATGCCCTTCAGGTTGTGACGGGGGTTACGACTTGTATCTCAAACCGAGATAACACCACCACAAGTCAACTGAAGCAGAGATAACAATACTGCAATACATTACTTAATGTGAGGCTTCGAACGCGGCCCAGTTCGGACGCCAGCCACCATCGTGTGTATTATAGTTACGACTGCGATGGGAGCGGTTCCGTTGCTACTCGCCCCTTTGTAAACAGAGAAAACTAACTCATGGAGCACGCATATACACACTGCCAGTTGACCGAAGCCCCACCACCCGTTTGTCCTGCACCAAGTGACAAACTGGAAGTATGAAGTGTATCACCAGAGTTCTTAGCTTAGATCTTGGCGATGGTTGAGTCGATGCGCACCGGGGAGCTGAAGGTGCCAAAAGGACGAGCCAGGTCGTCGACGTTCTTCGCCTTTATTTTCTTCTTCCTGGCGTTGAAGGCAACAGCAGCCAAGGCAACGCAGCCAGCAACACCCGCCACTACAAGCGCCATCTCGCCAGCAGGGGTGGATCCATTGGCGGCGGTAGTGGACTCCTCATTGGTATTGGCCTCCATCTGGGTCTTGTCAACTACTGCATCATTGGACTGCAAGATAGAAACACTTTGCTTGGAAGAATCGTCGGCAGCCACCACTTTGCCTGCATTGTAGTTGTTCGAGGTGCCCGACTTGAGGTCGTTGAAATTCTCAGTCTGTTGCTCGGTGAGTGCTCTGGTTGCGACCGTCGGCTCAGAGCTAGAGCTGAGACCGAAGTTCGACGTTCCTTCCGTGCACTTGCCAGGCGTAAGTGTAACTTTGTCCTTCACGGACTTACCCGAGGTCGACGTGAGCTCAATGTCCACAGCGTTCAAGTCAACATTCGCTCTCTTAAGCTGGAAGTAAAAGTCGCCGGTGCTCACAATGGCAGCGTCCTGGTTGGCAACCTTAACACTTGCAATAGCCTCGTCGAAGTTGGCGGGCTGCACGACTACCCTGGAGCTGTTGGTGAGGCTGTCCGCACAGTACTGAATGTTGCTAGTGGCAGAGCACTCCACAAATTTCCACTTGATGCTGTATTGGGACGGCTCGCTACCCGTGAGCTTCTTGAACACCTCCGGGGACACGTCAAGGTCACCCTGCTTGCCCTCCGGGGAGTTGTCCACAATGTGAACCGTGACGGTGCTGGTCTTGTCGCTGCATCGGGAGTCAGCGCATGATACTTCGGCACAGCGACCACAGCTTAGCGCTGAGCCCCATTGGGCTCCGTTCAGCGCTGCGTAGTTAATACCGACGTTGGCGTCGTACAAGAACTTGCAGCTGCCACCTGAGACTTGTCCGAGCTGGTATGCTCGGCCGTTTCCCGTGTAGAAAGTGTCGGTGCCTGCAAGGACCATTGCGGGAAGAACTGCCGCCAGAATCGAAACCTGTCGGAACACCATTTTCCGATCGATCCCGATTTCTGCTAAGCTAGCAGAATTTCGTTTGTTGAGCTGTGGAAAGGAGAAACCTAGAATGAGCCTACGGTTTTTACGTAGGGGCTCCGACGGTGCGACGAAAGCCAGAAATGCAGATCAAGCCGATCGAGCATGCCATCTTGCACAAGAGCGGACCAAAGAATTCGTACATATGTAACTCGGCTGGGCACGTTGCACTGGTCAACTCTTATTGCTGTCCGATTGTTTTCCGGCACGCATTACTATACCGTGGCCTATCCCTCCTAAAACTTCTGGCCCACATGCTGAGGACGCATATGTGGTATATCCATACGACATGGCCGTAAGCCGGTGCTGAAGAAAACTTGAGCATCAACTTTATAATAGACCAATTTCGAAAGGGCTGGTATGTAACTTTAGTTTCGTGGGTGGTATCTGCTAATACAATATCTGCGCCAATACAATATCTGCGCCAATACGACTTTCTCCTTGGACTAAGCGGAGTGTTTCTCAACGAATCTGCAATCGCCTCGAGCGGTTAGTACGCGGGTGCAGGGAGTTGACGAGGAGCGACGAGCTGACCTGCAAGTTTGGCTAGGGTTTCCATAGTCGCGTACTCTTTCGTAGAAATGTTATCGTGGGGTTTGAAGTCGGATGTGCACAACGACGCCACGATAGCACCGTCAGGGGCGCGAATCGGGAAACCAGCGTAAAACTTCACTCCGGCGTCCTTGATAATAGGCATTTGCGCAAAGCGCATGTCACGTTGCGGGTTTTTCACCACCAGCGGCTTGTCAGCGTACACCGTGTGAGCGCACATGTTCTCTTCACGAGGAACCACATTCATCTCTGGCGGACGTTGAGGAAACGTGCCCACCGCGTGAAAAGTATCCTCGCCCACCATGGACACATATCCGATCGGACAATTGAGCTGCCTGGCTGCTACTTGAGCCAAAAGGTTGAGCGCCATACGATCGTAAGTAGGGTCCAGTACACCCGAATTGTTGATGTACTGCAGTCGCTTTTTTTCCTTGTCCTTTTCAGGCATCGGTGGTAGCGGATGGTTCGGGTCTTGAGTTCGGTTTCCATCGAACTCGAACGCATAGTCCCGTTCCAAATCGGCCACCGCGCAGTTCTCGGACTTGGTGTATTTTTCAGCGACTCGCAAACTTCGTTTCAGATGGTGCTCGATGTCCCAACGCACCTTCTCGGTGAAGTCCATGGGCAGATCCATGGTCTTCATGGTGTGTTTACGTCTCCTATTCGGTCTAGACGGGAAACTCTTAGATGTTGTGGGACTCACCAGCCTCCCGAGCTGTTCAAGGGCATGGGATCTCGCTGCTGGGTCGTTAGAAGTTAGTTGATCGTGAATCCTGTCCTTGGGCGACGAGTAGCGAGTGCATAACTCCGGTAAAGCTGTTTCAACGTCATCATCCAGCGATTCGATGTCGCTGTCGGAAAACCAATGATCATCACTTACAACTGTGGGTCCCAATGCCGCGATGAGATTCTCGTCTTCAAACTTGCAGGCGTCAACGCGCACTACACATTCAACGCAGATGCGGTTCTTACGAACTTCGCCGATGCCCGCCTCAACTTCGTACAATTGAGAGCAGTCTCTGCATACCATATGACCGCAGATCTGACAAAAGAAGTCACGTCGGATAATCGAGAACCTCTTCAGGCAAATTGAGCATGACTTCAGCTCTGGATCACCCACCGACGCAGTGTGGAAGTACACAAACGATTGAAAACCAAAGCGGCGTCTCCGGATCACGCGCTCAAACTCTCGCAATGATCGAGTGAGTAGATCCACTACATGTTTCGCTTCAGGATTCATCACCGCTGCACGACGACGCGCTACTTGAGACCGATCAGGAGCAGCCACTCGCAACAGTGGATCCGGTCTGTAAGCACCGAAAGCCTCGGGCGGCGTCACTGCAGCGTACCCGTGTGCAACAATTGTAGTCGTTTGACTACTGCTTCCTCCAGGTGCTGATGTCGACTGGATATCAAACCCTACTGCGAGGTGATCGAGTTGGTGGCGCAGTGCCGTGCGCTCAGCTCGGTGCACGAGTTCGTCATGAACATGCTTCGGAAGAGTCTTCATCACATGCACTGCGCGATCCTTGCTCGGATACTGGTGCGTGAACGACGCAAAGCACAGCTTCTGCGGTTGGCGATGCTTCTTCGACTGAAACTTCATGTGCAGCGTTGGCTGCAACGTCGCCGAGTTGACAGTGATCAGCACCTTTTGACCTTCAGCTCCTACCGGTGGTGCATCGGTGCTGCTGGACAACGTTTGTCTCGAATGCTCTGAGAAATGGCAACGCTGCTGGAACACCACTCGACCGTCGCAGAACTTGTCGCCACAGAGCGCAGACATGGTGCTCTGGTAGTCGCTGGACTCGCGGCTGATGAGCACGTTGAGCACTTCGTTCAAGTGGCACTTGATCTCCGTCTTGGCCAGCGTTGCGTACGCTAGATCCATGTCGTCCGATAGGTTGGAACTAGGAGTCAACTCGTACATCAAGACGCCGTCCTTGCAGCTCTTCCGGCGCCACAGCGAGCTGCGACGCGCATCTGTCGAGATGGCGGCGTGCAGCTTGGGGACGGTAGCCAGCAGGTCGTCGGCCATTTGCTGGTCCGTGAACAGCATGTCCTCGTTTCCTCGACTGCCTCGGATCGCAAGTCCACCTCGACGCTGCTCCTGCGGCGGCCGGTACATCTTGAATGTCGACAGTTTACGCTGATACGTCGACGCGCGTGCACGAGAACCGGATCGACCCGACCGGATGCTCCCGGAGCGACCGGAGCGAGTGCTCATGTCGGAATGCTACGCCGGACGCGGAGAACTGGTGTCCGAGCGCTTTGGCGCTTGTTAAGGAATGACCCAAACTGGTTACGGAGCGGAGACCGTGCTGATCGTATCCTCGCCGAGGATTCCTCGAGGCAGACGGTCAACTGGCGAAGATGCACGTGGGACGAGTCCGAGACGCGTGACCATGTTGCAGGGTAGACCAGGCGCAAGTGCTCACCAAGATGACAACTGTTCAACGATTCTTGCACTCGCTTCGTTGACCCTGTCAGGACTCGACACTGTATGACCGGTGCACGATGAAGGATGAAAGCGTTGTTGGTACTGTACTTACCGCCAGCAAACCTTCTACGACAATGTCCTGCCAGAGCATGCCCCTGAGGCGCCGTGCAGAATCGAAGCTGGAGCTGGGCCATTACCATACTATTCTTGGTATTTCTACCCGTCTGTAATCCTGCAGTCCATTTGCCCCACGGGCGCCTCTACTCACACGTCACTACGAGTGGCAACGTGGTACCACGTGCGGAGACCGCAACCGTATTATAGAACGGTTTGTTTCTGGTGGTCAGGGTGCATTGCAATAGACCCCTAAACTTGAAACAGTACGTAGTAAGATTTCGGGGTGATTGCGCACTGCTAATATAATAAATATGCGTTCTTTACTGTAATGGTGTTGCTGTGCGCTCTTCCTAGGCAGCATTGAGTGATCTGAAAAATATCCTATAGCATATTGGTAGTCAACTAACCGGAGCAATTATAAGGAAAACTACTACATGTATAACAATAATAGTAACCGATCAAAAGCACGGACTAGACGTGGCTGGCGGTGTCGACTAAGGAAGGCGACCGTGGCGTGCAAACTGAACGTTTTAGAGCGCAGGCCATAATCGTAAGCCCCATCACCTATGGACACGTTCACGAGGCGAAGCACATCGGCGTCCTGCTGCATATCATGTTCCTGCAACCGTGAGTGCCCACAACGGCGTTATCGCACCCGATGTCGAGCCTGCGTACCACGACGAGCCGCAGCGGAAGCGTTACCTCTAGTATAAGCTCGTGGATCTTCTTATGCGGGAAGGCACGGAGTGTATTGTAAACACCTTCAGAAGCGACGTGTTGGGTCCGCCACTTTCCTTCGTTTTGTTGGCAGCCTAAATTGACTAGACCCCAGTCCACTTTCTATCCTTCCATCTAACCCGACTGCAGCCAGGTTCAATGGGTTGTTGTCTACATCACCTTCATTAGATTCACTAATAGGATGCGCACGTCAGGGTTGTATATCACCTAGTTAGCCAGGAGGACGTCAGCGCTAGCACTAACCATTCAATCAGTTCTCAATCTTCCCTCTCGAACTCACACGTGACTTGGCACTTTTAGTCGACTCAAATCATAAGCGACCTGGCCCACCCGTTGCGTCAAACCTTCACTTTGATCCGTGCCCTGACAAAGGATGACAACGAGCGCTACCTGACATATTCTATAACTGTACGCGCAGAAAACAAGGAACGTGGAATAGAGGAAGAAGTCGTTACGAAGAAGATGCCGAAGTTCATCGACGAAGGTCCTAGAGATATTCTTGAGTGGGCCTACCACTTTAACCAACTTGCAGACGCAAGCATCGGAACACCGACGATAAATTTCTGAGCAGAGTAATCCGGCTGGAAGGCGACATACGCGAGGTCTTCGCAGATGCTGCAATCTCCGACGATGACGTGCGCATGGATATTGATTTTCGGAGAGCACTATACACGGCGTCCAATGTGGTCCTGCCTGTGGACTACAGCGAGAAGCTCCATGAGGAGCTCTGGGATATCAAGAAAATACGCAACGAAACCCTGGCAGAATACAGCAAACGCTTTCGAGCTACTGTCCGCAATGAGTGTACGCTCACCCGTCTAATCGAGAACCCCCCAATGAGAGAAGATGCTTTGCGCCGCTTGTACAAGCGCGACCTACCATTTGACTTGCAGAACAAGTATGATGCCAGCGGCCAATTCAACTCAACTGTGGCTGCTCCATTCATTGAGATAATCGAGCAAGGCGAGCAGAGCTGGCACCGCGCAGGTGGCCAAGACAAAAGAAATATCGCACAAGACAATGCCCGTCACCATAGCCGCCGCAGCAATTCCGGGAGACGAGGAAACAATCACTCACACCAACCGAGAGGTGGTAATCGCGGTCGAGGTAATTGCTACAACAACAGCAGAGTGAACAAGAATAGCAACGGCAACAACAACTCGAATAGCAGCAACAAGTACTGTACATTCCATTGAACGACCACGCACAACACGCAAGACTGTCGCGTACTGCGTCCAGATAACCAACACGAAGAACATCAACAAGCTGACTCCAATCGCAGACGAAATGAAGCTCGTCATGCTAGTGAACGTGGATCCGGCGGTCATCGTCAGGCCTATATTCGCGTGGAGAATCGCAGCCTACGATTTAACAATTCTAGTGATGAGGAGTTCATGTTTGTGGGACTGCACAACCAGTCGAAAACTACTCCGCACCCGATGAGAATAATGATCAAGCTGGAACATTGCAAAGATCGTTATCATGCTTTGCTCGATAGCGGATGCTCACGTCCCATTATCTGCACTGACGTTATGCAAACTACCCAAGCCCAAGGTGGTACCCTTGAGACGTCAAGAGTATCGTTCGATCTCGTCACCGGTAGCACAACAAGTGAGAAGGAGCTTCGTCGATTTCTTGGTATGGTCCCTTACTACCGTAAAATGGTGCCAAATACGTCATCATTGGCAGCGCGTCTGAATCGACTGACTTCGAAAAACGTATCATTTGTCTGGACATAGAGTAGCTTTTCGTAGCATCAAAGCAGCTCTAGCGCGCAATGTTTGGCTTGTTTTTCCGGACTACAACCGCATTTTTCACGTATTTGCTGATACCAGCGGCCGTCACATCGGTGGTGTGACCGTTCAAGGTAAGTGTGTCATTACCTATATCTCCCGATCACTTAAAGACGCACATCAACCATGGAGTGGGAACTACTCTCTGTTGTGGAAATTCTCAAAGAATACCGAACCATGCTTCTTGGATTCCTTGTATATATCCACACCGATCACAAGAACTTACTCCACCCGCAAGAGAACTCACTTTGTGCGAAGTGCTGGAAGTTGTTATTAGAAGAGTGTCGACTTATACTGCGGTATATCCCGGGACCGCAGAATATCGGAGCTGACGCCTTCTCACGCCTTCGCTACGACCACGCGGAGCAAGCAACCAAAGAAGAGCTATATGCTATCGAAGAAGAAGATAAAGTTGCTATTGACGGCGCTGTTATGAAAAAAACATCAGCTTGCTGATCCGATCACGAAAGAAATTATTTTTCGGGCTGGAGAACAAAGATGTTATCCTGACTATGCCCTTCGACCAGCCCTTGCTGTTATGTTACTCCACCTCAAAATGCGAGTCGTTGGACCAGCCTCCCTACGTGAAAGCCTTGTCAAATTATATCATGACTATTTTGCTTCACACCGAGAGGCAATTTTGATCTATGTCAACTTTCTGGTGGCCTGGAATGAAAGACGCCGTAAAAAAATACGTCATAGCGTGCTTGCAGTACAAGCGTGCACAACTGCATGGAGGGAAACAGGCTTACGGACACCGTCCACCGACACCAATGATCAACGACGACCGGCCATTCGATGTGGTGCATGTAGATCTTGTTGGGGCATTAGAGGAGACTTCTACTGTTTGACAGCAATTAAACACCAATTTCGTTAATTGGAGGTGGTGATGCAGAGTGGGCGACCTGCAGCCACATCCACAATGTGCTTCGAGCGTGCGTGGTTGTGTCGCTATCCGCGACCAAAACTCGTCATTCATGACAAAGGTTCTGAATTTACCGGCGATGAATTCCAGCTCCTCCTGCGTTCAATGGTAACCAAATCAAAGCCGTTAACGACCGAAAATTCTCAGGCAAACGCAATTTGTGTGCGCGATCACCTTGAGATCCTCAACATCATTCGTGCTAGACCACACCTCAACGATTAGCTCGAACTTGATCTGGACTATTCTACATGCTCTATTCGGGCAAGTTACCACTCAGTTCTGCGTGCTTCGCCGGCCCAATTACTTTTCTTTGAGAAGATTTGATCACTCGCTAGCTTCACTTCGCCATTGGAGTTCCCTGTCCAAGCAAAAATTTGCAGCGATCATGCAGGAGAACGATCGCGAAAACCAAAAGCGCATTCAACTTTTGATCCAGCCTGTGTGTCCAGTTATGCTCCGGGCTCCAGCTCGCGACAGACGTAAAGTAGAGGAAGTTCCCAAAGGACCCTATCTTATCAAGACTGTCTTAGCCATTGACACAGTCATCCTGGATACCAGAATAACGGAATCGCGGGTGAACATGAGACGCATTTCCCCCGTTTAAGAGTGCTTCGCCATGACAAGACGCCAGACCACTTTCTATCCTTCCATCTAACCCGACTGCAGCCAGGTTCAATGGGTTGTTGTCTACATCACCTTCATTAGATTCACTAATAGGATACGCACGTCAGGGTTGTATATCACCTAGTTAGCCAGGAGGACGTCAACACTAGCACTAACCATTCAATCAGTTCTCAATCTTCCCCCTCGAACTCACACGTGACCTGGCAAAATTATTAGCGCTTGGGTTCACGAGCGAGGTGACAATTTCTCCATTTAATTATCAGGTATTAGGATTCACGAGCGATATGACAATTTCTCCGTCTCGTTGGCAGCAGAGGAAACGGAGGCTGATGGAATTAACTTTCCTCTAATTCTACTGCGAGTCGTGGACGACCCAAAAGAAAAAGTATTAGAAGCCGCGGCGAGTTCAGCTATAACAAAACTGCCAACGCAGTGGGTGCAAGCAGATAGGTCACAACAGGCAAACCTGCAAATAGCACAGCATTCGCAATAGCTAGTGCAGGATTGAAAAAGACCAAAGTGGTATGAATATATTTACCTCTGAACCATACCATTTACGTTTGACCAGACGTGTACGAATGTTTATGCCGAATAACCGGTATCCTCGGTACGGGTCAGGACTCCTGACTCAGGCCTAGCCGGTTCATATACATTTGGCCCATTTCATCCTATGTACCGTAAACCACGGCTTGAGTTCAACGTACGGACAGAATGCCACTTGGCGTAAAAAGTAAATAAAAAGACCACGCCGATTACATTTTTAGAGGTGACACCCCCACTTTAAAAAATAAAATTGTGGAAAAGGAAACAAAAAAGGAAATTTATTTTTTCTTATTCGTCATGAACCACAGGGGCTTCTTCGGCTGAAACATCAGGAACTCGGAAGCGACCGACACTGTCGCGGGGCCCAGTCGGGATGAGTCCTGCCTTGACGAAGCCGTTCACGATGACGCTGCTGGGAATGGCTTCCCAGGCTTGACCGACAATCCGGGACATCAGGGCCCTCTTCTCGCTTGGCGTCGCCGGGAAGGGGTTGTCAATGTGGTACTGACAATAGGCGTTCCTGTTAAACATAGCTCATTAGTAAGATAATTGCCATTGCATCAGTAACACAAATAGTACTTACGTCACGTGAGTCTTGAATGCCTTCATGACAGAGATGTCCATGGGCTGGGCAATCCCAGTTACACCGGCCGGCACAAACTCAACTTGCGTGCAGCACTCTTGCTGCAACGCGTAACGCACTGAAGCCATCTTGTGCGTCTTCAGGCTGTCGAGGATGAGGAGCCGACACCCGTCCACTGATGGCTTCCAAATCTACCATAAAAGACAGTAAAAATATAAAAGTTAGCATAAACACACATATTTTGACAAAAATACGATACGTACTCTGTCAATCCAGTCTAGCATCACCGTGCCATCACAGTATGCTTTTCGCTGAACGGTGTGCTCGACGGACTCAGCTCCGAAAGAAGGACTGTACACCTCTTGCGACACTGGTCCGCCGGGCACACCTGCGTACACAATCAGCGGCGGCAGCTTGATCCCGGTAGCCGACGCCGCCAAGAACACGGAGACGCGGAATCCGTTGACAGCACTTCCTATATAATGTGAACACATAGAGTTGCTTAATCAAAACACAAGTTAAAAAAATTAGAGCAAGAAGATTACCTTGGACGACATCCACAGTCTGAGCCCCGACAAAATCCACAGTTGTGCGGCCGTTCATGTCCACGTAGATGGCGGTTTGGTCCATATTGTAGAGAGCCGAATATTTTTCTGGGCCATTGATGAAGCTCAGAATCCCGTCTTCCTCCACAGTGTGTTGAATCGAGTGCGCGAATACATTCGCAACTGCCTACATAAGTACATATTCCGTCAACTTGTTAGTACATGTAGCACAGTGTATAAATTGACAGAATCCGTAGACTTACCTCCATATCGGACTGCTTCTTGCGGCCCTTGTGGGTG
>BSXT01018887.1:0-19990 GCA_030267785.1 Phytophthora fragariaefolia
TAGTCGGTGGCTCGGCTGGAAGTACCGTATCCGCTCTCAAACTGAGACACTTTTACGCTCTGAATATGAAACACCGGACATGTATCCATCCAGTACCGTGACCGCTCGCAACTTGAACCAGGCGACGGCTCGAAAATTGAAACAGGGACCACTCTTGGCTACATCTGGCTAGGGTCACCCGTAATTGGGTCCCTAATACACAGCGACCACAAAATCGGTGTGGCGCTACACCACAGCTACCTGAGCTAGAAACTCAGTAGCGAATCCAAGCCGAAAAAGAGAGAAGATGTGCGCGTTTGTGTGGTATTCTATATGAGAAGCCATTGTATAAGTTCGTGTTACCAAAATTTGAAGTGGGCGTACGAAGGATGGAGTTTCGTGTAACGAAGAAGGAGGTGAAGTTAGCAATCTCAAAGAGATGTGGAATTCAAAACTGACCAGAAGCAGAGTAATCGAATGTATTATTATGCAACAAGCGCAGTTACGAGAACGACATGGAAAACAATCGAGACTTACTGTGACGGGTCACACGCACAATAGCTAAGAGGAAGCGTAACACGCTAACCACAACAGACGCCTGGCGTCTCTGTTGTCTCCATGCAAAAGGCCCTGCCATATCGATCTCCTTTAATACCGAGTATTAAATAGACTGGCACACCTGTAGGTTAGAGTAAAACTGACTTGTATTTATAACACTCACAAGTATCTATCTACTGCTTTCTATCTGTATACTGAAGCCCTGTCTAAATGGCGATCTTCCTCAGCGGTTGGCTCCCGTGACCTGTCATTCATTAGGTACGACCGACCCTTACTTGACATATTACTTGGGGGAGGTCTACGCGGAATATCATATCTAAGAGACCCTGGTACGCAGTACCCGTCGTGGTGTGTGACACTCAGTTCTTGTGAACCACACCGGCTGGTGTGGTTCACACCAGAGAACATCTCATTTTCTTGAAAAGGACGTTGGCCAATTCTGGCCCCATTACACCCTTCCTCACCCAAACGAGAAGCACCTGTCCCAATGGGGAAGTCCAGCGGAAACACGGGCACGGCCCCATTCGACAATTCACGCTCTCACGAGCACAAGCCTCGCATCGCTGGCCCACCGGGCATGGCGATGGAGACCCAGATGATCTTGCGGGCCGCCCCCGACGCCCTTGGGGCTGCTGGCCCTGCTGAGCCCGACGCCGACGCACCCAGTCTGAGCGAGACGGAGGAGAAGCCGCCGGCGCCTGCTTCCAAGAAGCTCTCGGACGACCCGGAGGCGACAGAGGGGACATCGGCTTCCAAGAAGCATGCGAATGACATGTCCGAAGAGAAGAAGACGCCCGCAACCGAGAAGCCGACCATCGGCGCGAAGACGGAGAAGAACCCACCCGCTCCCCCGAAGCTAACGACCGCTGCTGCCCAGAAGAAGAAGACATCCGCTTCTAAGAAGCCCACGCGGAAGACGACGAAGACGACCGCTTCGTCGAAGCCTGCGCCTAAGAAGACCGCGGTGAAGAAACCAGCTGCCAAGCAGCTTCCGAAGAAGGACGCCCCGAAGGAGGCTCACAGGACCCCGCGGCTGCCGCCGAAACGCACGAATGTGCTGTTGCCGGGTCCTCACTAGGAGATGACCAGTGCCTCGTCCGACACGGACACTCCGAACCCAGCGCTTGTCACTGGCGCCGACTCGCCGGTTGGCGACGCCTCACAGGCTCCTAGAGCCCAAGCATCGCCGGCAGGTCCTGCGGCTTCCGCAACCTCCGCGACTACGCCCCCGCCGAAGCGAATCCCGTCGCCGGACCCGTCGCTTCGGGTAGCTTATGAAGAGTCGGAACCCGACATGGACCGTGAGGCAGGTGAGGTCGAGGAATCTGGGTCCTCGCCGCCACTCACTGATGACCAGCGAGTTCTTCACCTGGGAAGCCCGATGTCTCCGAAGACTGTGGCGGCTATAGCCCGTACCCGTGCCTTGGAGGAAGCCCTGTCTCGCCCAGACGACCCGCCTCCGGCAATACCGGAGCCCCGGGCCATAACCAATGCTGGTGTCGTTGAGGGGGTCCCTCCCGAGCTGTTGCGGCCCGAAAACCGCCAGCACTTGAGTGACCGCTCCCGCCAGACTGCCTCGCAGCCGATCGGCGCCAAGCGCGAACGCGAAACCCCTGCCCCCCGCACGCGTGAACAACTACTCGCGTTGCGATACTGGACTCGGGAGGAGTACCGCGCGCATCTTCGCCAGAGTCGGATGCCTGGCCCATGCGCGCGGCAGTGCGACAAGTGTCCAGTCGTGCTCCTGTCGGATAACCGTTTGGCCAGACAACTGAGCGAGACGGAGTTCGAGGGGTGGTTGCACCACTTGGTGTATCCCGAACCCGAGTTCTTGAACTCTCCGTTTCGGATTGATTGGCTGGCCCAACGTCGTCTTCGGTTTTTTATGGCGAAGATGATTCCTGACGACACTTGGACGGACCGCTTTCTTGAACGGCACAAGTCCATGCCTGGTGTCATCCTCGAGGAGGTTCTTTAGAAGATCCAGAAGTCGTGGCAGTCGCAGCCGATAGAGCCAAGGAGTGTTCTCGGCCCTGTCAGCGCCGACCAGGTTCGTGGGCGCATTCAAAAGTGGCCACGAGGTCGGCACAGTCCTCTTCGAGGCGAGCCCCAGGCTCCCACGAGTTTCGACTACTCGGGTAGCCACGCCACTTCACCAGGTACTGGTACTGACCGCTACGCCCCCGGCGCTTCAATAGCTTCTCGACATGGTAATAGAGGGCGCACTTGCTACCAAGCAGAGGCGGTGGAGCCCGCAACGGGAATGGTGTCCGACCAGGACGCACAGCGTCGACCGACGGGCCCTCGTCCTGACCTGGAGAGCCTTCTGGCCAGTTTGGAGTCTTGTCAACGACTACTGGATGGCCAGCGGCGGACTGAGATGGTGGCGCTGCGCGCTCGCGTCCAAGAAGTGGAGACCTACATGGAGAGGCTCCAGGATGTCCGCCGGGACTCTGACCGTCTGCGCGACCATGTGTGGGGGTTGCCTGGGCAGATATACCGTCTTGGTGACGAAGTCGACCGCCTGCGGGACCGATGTTCGCAAGGCGAGGGGAACGACGGAGCGGTGCGCCAAGACTTGGGGAGGCACCTCGCCTGGATCCGTAGTGTGTATGACCGGGTAGGACGCTTGGAGACGCAAGACGCACGCCGCGTAGCGACTCAAGCTGCCGCTCTGACTCTCTCTGCTGCCCCGGTTCCCTCGGAACAGTTCGTTCGGGTGATGGCGGACGCCTTCCGACAGTACTCGGCGACGCAGTCGATCCCTCAGGCTCAGCAGCCCCCGCCGGGCGATAGGGCTTGAGCAAGCCGACGTAGAACGTCGGATGTGTGGCCATGGACGATGGCAAGTCCAGCGTGAACGCGTGGCCGTGAATCCCTATGACCGTGAACGGACGATGGCAACTCCAGCGTGTAGGCGTGGCCGTGAATCCCTATGACCGTGAACGGTCCCAAGAAGCGAGGTCCCAGCTTGGTGCTGCCCACGGCGGAGACCGCCTGCGTAGGAAGGTCCTTAGCGTTTAATAATATTTGGTCTCCCAGTTGAAACACTTGCGTGTTCTTAGGCCCTTGGCGATCACTCTGTTCCTTCTGAGCGTCTTGGGCGGCCACCATAGCGTCACGCACGCGCTGTCGGACAGCCTCGCCAGTCTCAATGAACGAGAGCAGATACCGTTTGACAGACGTGCGTAGGCCTTGGAGCCCCCTTGGGTCTTCGGTGTTAGCCTCTCCCCCACCCAAATTCGATGCCGACGGCTACGTCAGCGGCGTACGCGGGTGCCGCAGCCCATTCACGTAGAACGGAGTGAAACCCGTGGATGAATGCACTACATTGTTAAGCGCAAACACCACCTGTGGAAGGAGCGCTGTCCATTTGGTGGGTTCTGCAGCGCAGACACGTCTTCAAGAACTCTGTTCACCCGCTCCGTCTGACCGTCGGTCTGAGGATGGTCCGCTGTGGCCATATCCAACCTCGTGCGTAGGAGACGGAAGAGGTGTTGCCAAAAGTGGGACACGAACCTTGGGTCTCTGTCACCCACGAAGGCCTTGGGGAGGCCGTGATGTCGAAAGGCATTATCCACAAAGAGCTGAGCCGCCTGAGGCGCGGCCACGCTCTTCCGCACAGCGACCAACCGCACCATCTTGCTGAGACGGCACAGGAAAACCAAGATGCCAGTGTGGCCACGCGGGTCGGCCGCGAGCTCAAAGATAAAGTCCATGCTCTTGGAGCGCCAGCAATCCGCCGGAACCGGCAAGCTCATCAAAGGAGCGGATGCCGAGGGCGCGGGTTTGCCACGCTGACACGTCTCACATGTCTGTACGTATTTACGTACCCATTTATTCATGTGGGGCCACCAGAAGGTGCGGGCCACAGACGTATATGTCTTCTCCCGCCCCAGATGGCCGCTCAGCGGCGTGTCATGAGCCTCATAGAAGTCACGATGACGCAGATCCTCGTCGTTGGGAACGACGATTCGAGGCTCGTCGTCGACGTCTACTTCGTAGTAGAGCAAACCTCCACTACTGAGTAGCGGTGCAAGCGTGAGCGCTGTCGCGCCGTGAGCCCGCCAGTCTTGTTTGTAACGCTCAGCGCCTCCACCAGACCTGCAAGGTCGCCATCACCGACATACGCCTCGCGAATAAGCTCATAGAGCGGTGACTCGAGGTAGGCCAGATGCGCCAACTCATAATCTGGCCGCCGAGAGAGCGCGTCCGCGAGGACATTTTGCTTTCCCGGCTTGTATTCCACCGTAACGTTGTACTCGGCGAAGAAAGAAAGCCACCGCGCCATGCGCTGGGAGAGGTGAGGCGACGACGTCGCCGTCCTCAAAGAGGCATGATCTGTGTAGATCAAGGGTTTTTGACCTAATAGGTGCACCCGAAACTTGACCAAGGCGTACTTCATCGCCGACAGTTCTTTGTTGTGAACAGGATAGTTCTTTTCCGCCGCCTTCAATTGGCGTGATTGGAAAGAGACTACCCTCTCTCGGCCCTCGGCATCCGCCTGTAACAGGGCACAGCCAATGGCAAAGTCGGATGCATCGCATACCACGCTGAAAGGCCGATCCTCGTCGGGTAGAGCCAAAATCGGAGCGCTCTGGAGACTGCTCTTGATGGCTTCAAAAGCCTGTTGGGCTTCCGAGGTCCATGACCACACGGCATCCTTCTTGAGAAGATTCGTCAGTGGCCTTGCCATATCGGCGTAATTGGCGCTATACTTATGCAAGTAGTTGGGCAGGCCGAGCCAATTACGCAGCTCCTTCTGAGAGACGGGCACTGGCCACTGTGCAATGACACACACCTTCTCCGGGTCCGCACGGACACCATCCTTCCCAAGGGAACAGCCCAAAAAGGGAATCTCTTCGGCTCCGAAGATGCACTTGTTGATGTTCGCGTAGAGATGATTCGCACGCATGCACAAGCGAACCTCACGGAGGTGACCGAGATGGGCTTCGACGGCAGTCTTGCCTTCAGACGCACGAATGTGCACGAAGATGTCGTCGAAGTACGTCTGTACAAAGTGCCGTATCGGCCGGAAGAGCTGCGTCACGAGGCGGTTAAACGTGGCAGGTGCGTCGGACAGCCCCTGGGGCATCACCAATCACTCCCACCGCATCCCGCTGGGGGTACTTACCGCCGTGAGCAGAATATCGGACTCGCGCATTTCGTAGCTGATAATAGCCGTCGACCATGTCGAGCGCACTAAAGTCCGTGCAACCTGCCATGTTGTTCTGCAACACATCCTTTCGGGGAATAGGCGTTGACGCCGGAATGGTTGCCGCATTCAATTTGTTGAAGGCATGCACCATGCGCCACTTCCCGTTGGGCTTGCGCACACAGAACGTCGGAGAGGTGTGTGGCGACTTTGATTCACGCACCATGTCAGCGGCATGCTTCGCCGCGAAGAAGGCGTCGATGACGTCGACCTGTTCCTTCGGAAGCGACCACTGCCGCGTGGTACAGTACTTGGTGCCTGGCACTAAGTCAATCTCATCCCGCACGCCCCGATCCAGGGAAGGACCGAGGGCGGGTCGTCGCTAACGACATCCGAAAACTCCTTCAGAAGGGGGTGATACGGATCCGAGGGGTCCTTCAAAACGGCAGCGCCACCCCACGTCTGCCTCCTAGAGGTTCGTTCGTCCTCCAAACCCTCGGAGTCCATGGCTGAAGAGGAGTTGAGCTCCAATGCGCCACCTTCTGGGCGAAGTAGAACCCCTTCTGCCAACTCTCCCGCCTTGAGAGAGTCCAAAACCTCGACATAAGAGAGTTCCTCGAGCTCAAGTAGCCCCGCTACTGTCGGCAAGGGGGTCAGAGCTTCCCCCACCTTGGGTTCGCCCGTAAAGGCGTCAATTACTTGAGGGACCCTGTCCTCAGCCGCGGAATCCGCATCGCGGCTAGACGCCGCCGCCTTGGGCGTGCTTGTGACCTTGTAACCCTTAATGGCCCTGCTAGTAGGAGCCCCCGCTCAACCACACGTGGTTGCGCGAGCACCAGCTCCAGTGGCTTCCGTTGCGCGAGCTGACCCAGCTACAACGGTTTGCGTAGTGGGAGCCCCAACTCGAGCACTCTTGTTTGCGCGAGCCCCAACTCCAGCGCATTCCGTAACGTGGGCTGAACCAGCCGCAACGCTCTGCGTAGGGGGAGCTCGGACGCTACCACCCTTCCCTGCGCGAGCTGTTACAGCGTCCGCGCCTAGAGGCGTTGCTGGCCCTTGGACATATGCAACACGGTTGCAAACTGCAGAAGCTTGCCTTCCAACTGAAGGGGTTCTAGGATCCTATGGGTCTTCGTCATCGCCGACCTCGAGCTCCCGCGCTCGTGGGGGTGATGCCGACGGCAGTTGCAGGACATCAGAAGAGCCGGCAAATTGCCGATCGGCGCGTGGCACACAGTGCTCATGTACAAACCCGTCTCGGGAAGAGGAGGGGACATGACCCGCCAGGGCTCTGTCCGCGAGGGGGTTGTGGCTGGCACCGATGGTGCGACTACGCCAATCTATCCACGGCTCGTGCTTACAAGCCAAGGCATGTCGAGGATAAGATCGTATCGATCATCCATGTCCAAGACAATGAATGGCGCGATCGAATTGAAGTCGTCAAACTTCACGCTTAAGGGTATGGTAACCTTGTGGGTAGCCACGATGGAACCAGTTGCTCAGCGAACAGATACATTGGTATTGCTCTTAGAGACTTCTAAAGCACTAGCATACAATGCATTGTTCCTAGCAACACTGGCTTTCGTCGCAAAGTTGAATGACGCCCCTGAATCAATCAGGACCGTCATCGGTTCCGGGTACCCTTTCACACTGGCAGTGATGACCCCGAGGTTAGACCGCGCGGCGGCCACGGAGAGACACAGAAGTGTCGTCCCTGGGACTTGCTCCTTTGGAGTGGTTGATGAGGGACTCACCTCCCCCGAGGAGGAGCAAAGTCTCCCAACAGGGTGTCCCGCCCCTACTGGGAGCCGCCGTTTTCCGACTCCGTCGCCTCGAGGCTGTTGAGAACCTGACGCACCGAGTGCTTCTTGTCACGTGTCACCTTCCACGGGTTGGTGGGACAGTTCCGACCGAAATGACCAGGTTGATTACAACCGAAACAGCGACCTCCCGCGGGTGGAGTCCGCTGAGGGCGTGCCGATTCGGCAAGAGAGACCTCCATCGGAGTGGGACCCTCGCTCGCGTCGACATGAGGCATGTGATCTTCTGCTGAGCGCACACAGTGATCCTCCAACATCGCGATGTGGACGGCCTCATTAAAAGTTTTCGGCTGGCGCCGGAAGAGCTCCGTCCGAACTGGACCCGTGCGGACACCATCCATGAAGACCGTCACCTTGACGTCCTCAGGGAGGGGTGCACCGGCCATGGCGGCTTCGAGGTTATGGAGCTCCATGACGTAGTCTTGAAGTGACCGCTTGCCTTGCTTGCATCGCAATAAATTAGAGCGGTGACGATACGCCACATTGGCAAGAAGGAAGGTGGAGCGAAGCTCCTGTTCCATAAACGACCACGAGGTGAAGTACCCCGGGGTTGCCGTTTCACGGGCCATGGCCCATGCGCGTGCGCGTCCTCCAAGATGGACAGCGCAAACGCCACCTGAGCTCGCGCATAGATCTGACCGGCGCTTAGCGCGATCTCGATCTCGATCTCGCGAACCCAGAACACGAGACTATCCGAGCCTTTTCCGTCGAACGTCGGTACCGCCATCTTGACGGGTTTCGTCGTGGTTGGACGCGCAGCGAATGAGGCCGTGTTCGTGGCGGACGCCTGTGCCGCACTCTGTGCCTCGGCTCGCATCGCCGCACGAGCCGCTTTCTGCGCAGCAGCGCTCACATGAGCCATCCGCGACGACTCGTACTTGTCGAAGCGCTCCCCGCGTGCCCTTTGCTGCTCAGCAGGAAGGTTGGGAAATCCAGCGAAGGCTGCCTCGCCAGGAGACTAACCAACTTCTCCGGCGTAGCCCAGTGGGCGTCGGAGAGGTGAGGAAAGTCCTGCCGCGCCGGCAGCCGACTCCCGGAGTCTTCCATACTCAAAGATACCCTGATTGTAGAGATCCGCGTCGGTCGCGGGATTGACTACAAGTGCTACCAGGTGTGACGAGTCACACGCAAAATAGCTAAGAGGAAGCGTACTATGCTAACCACAACAGACGCCTGGCGTCTCTGTTGTCTCCATGCAAAAGGCCCTGCCATATCGATCTCCTTTAATACCGAGTATTAAATAGACTGGCACACCTGTAGGTTAGAGTAAAACTGACTTGTATTTATAACACTCACAAGTATCTATCTACTGCTTTCTATATGTATACTGAAGCCCTGTCTAAATGGCGATCTTCCTCAGCGGTTGGCTCCCGTGACCTGTCGTTCATTAGGTACGACCGACCCTTACTTGACATATTACTTGGGGGAGGTCTATGCGGAATATTATATCTAAGAGACCCTGGTACGCAGTACCCGTCGTGGTGTGTGACACTCAGTTCTTGTGAACCACACCGGCTGGTGTGGTTCATACCAGAGAACATCTCATTTTCTTGAAAAGGACGTTGGCGCATTCTGGCCCCATTACCCTTACTTCTTCTTCTTCTTCTTGCTGACCTCAGCCAGCACGCCCACCGAAGTGTCCTGATCATACTTGGGATTCGGGAGGACCCGGTCGTCGAGCTGCTCAAACTCGCTTAGCATCTTGTTATGAAGCGGAGCTGGGGCCAGTTTCAGGAATGCATCTTCGGACCGACGAGTGACCCACTGAGTTCGAGTCGGCTCCAAGTCGTCAACCGTGACAAGTTGATCGCGCAGAGAGATCTGGAACTTAGGATCCCGAGTAATCCAATAGCATGGGTTCTGGGGAATCACCCACTACCCCGGCTCGAACCAAATCCGATCGCTATATGCCGGCGTCTTCTCAACCTCAGCCTTCATCTTCTTGCTGTGGCTGTCAAAGTCTGAGTGCCGGTCCTTCCGGTCGCGATACATATCTGCAAGTTCAGGGATGGCTCGAAGTTCAGGAGTGCGGTAATAGTCGAAGTCGGGATCCATAGTCACCCAGTGATAGCGCTCCCAATATTCACGACGTCATCGACTCATGAAATCCACTATGAGCTTAATCGTCTCGGCCGTTTCGAACGACACTTCGCTGTACTTGAAGAAGACCAACGTCGCGATACGCTGCCGCCACATGTCATATCACGGGAAAGGCTGAATCAGCTCCAAGTCTTCAATTGGGACCCAGCGAATGTGAAGGTGCTACAGAAACGGCTAGCCAGGCATGTAACTTGGAAATCCCAGCGTCGGACGATTGAGGGCCTGCACCTTGATCCCGTAGTGACACCAGCTACCTTTCGTGGCCGGCCCAACTATGCCGTCGTCTGGAAGGGGAGCAGGAAGCTTAGCTGTAGGGCGACTAGCGACTCTGGCTGAACCCTCAGACGAAGTTTTGGCGACTTTGGTGGGCGAACCCTTGCCTGTCGTTCCTGAATCTCTGGGACGTGGAACGAGTCGACGATGAGACTGAAGACGGTGTAGCCTTGGCGTGATACGTATTGTTGAACTTGTCATCATCTCCGTCGTCATCAGAAAAATGAGGCCAACTCAAGCTGTTGTCGGGAGAGCCAGGCGCTGGTTTTATTGGCAGAGGCTCCCAGCGTTCTGGGATCTCGGACATTGCTGGGTCCTTAAGCTTCTCCTGAGCAGCATGATAATACCCCTCCGGGACGTAATTCATCCACGGAGTCCGACCCAAAGCCTGCCAGTAGGTTGATGAAACTAACATGTCCACCAATGCCCGTTTCCCGAACCGAGCATGCAGCATGTGATTCTTCCGGGCGTCCGCTACAGCGTCCCAGAATGGCTCACCAGCGAGCAAAAGCTCTCGTATGTCGGCCCGAATCTTGTCCCAAGAAAATGGAGCGGGGGCCGCACGCCGAGCGCAAACCAGTGATACTTGGTCGGGAGACCGTTTCAATGATCGGACTTTCACTTGCATGAGAACGCTGGGTCGGTTTTGCAGTCTCAGTTGATCCGTCAAACGCATCAGACGAGTCCCCCGAGGTGTGCTGGGCGATGACCCCGTTAAGGCGATTGGACCTGGATCAGCCTGGCCTGCTCCCGTGCACCGTGAAGGGCTGCCTTTTGAAGGCGACCCAGTCAAGGGGGCCCGTTCCGCTTGGCGAACAGGCTTATTTCGGAATAAGATGGTCGGCTTGGAGGTTGTCGACAAAGCTTACATCGGCGTCGCTTGCTGAGTTGGCCTCGGTGTAGCCGAAGCAGAAGACTGAGAACCAGCAGAGTGAGAACTGGATCGAGAGTCAGCTTGTAGCACGTTCGGATCGACGTCATCTGTTTATTCATCTCTCGCTGAGACTTGGATCGACGTCCGGAAAGCTGGAGGAACCGGAGACCCGTCTCGGTAAAGCCGCAACAATTGATGAAGTCGTTTCCAGTGCCCTCCCATCGTTGTGCCACATGCGATGAAGTCCGTCAGCTTGTCTGGCGTGAAAATGTTGGTCGACGACAATTGAGCTTCCACGTCCCCGACCCGCTGGAGTGTACCGTTATGTTTTCGCTGCAGCTCAGCAAATTTGGTGGTGACAGTGCGGAGCTGATCTTGTAAGTCGGACTTCTCCGAGCTGAGTCGACCTGCCACACTCCTCAGTGTATTCACTTCAGACATCAAAGCGTCCGCCTCAGCTGGTGTCATAGCTGCGCGTGCTAGTGATTGAGACCGAGAATGTAACGGGGCACGAGGTACCGTTACTAGCGTACACTGTAGTTGCAGGAGGAAGCTTTAATAATAAAACCAAGTGTCGGGTTCGGGGTAAAATCAACTCTGTTTATTTTTGGGACGGAGGCGGCGGCCATCCGTCTTCTTCTGAACCACTCAAATCTAAGTCGATGCCTGATTGGCTGAAAGGGGTCTGGCTCTCCACTTTCATCCAATCCAGCAATGACAACGGGGCACACGCTAGCCGTGTGCCCGTACCTACTTTTGTGTATGTATCCATATGTAACCTACCTACTTATGTAACTCTCTGTATCAGCCCGTTACATCACTCCCCTCACAAAGTTGCAATCACCCACGTTGAGTCGCATCGAGAAAGTGATTGAGAGAGCGAGGTGGGCAACAGTCGTACACAGTGGAGACACTGCGTGCCCGTTCCAGAGAACACCATGTCGTCGACAAGCGTGTCCGGCGCCGGGAGCGCCGGACCTTCGGCGTACCACGGCATGGAGAAGGACTTGAAACCGTGGGAGCTGTACGAACTGAGCGGCGCCGAGGGGCCGGAGAACGTGGACGCTATGAAGGCGTATTTCACGCGCTATCGGCAGATCCGGGGGAAGAGGACGAACAACACGTACGCACATGACGCGCTGCAGCGCTCGTGGTGTGCATTCATCCCCCGCTGGAACGCCGCTGGACGCGAAGGCCTGTCCTTCGCGTCGTGGCTCGAAGATCGTGAGGTTACCCGCAGCACACGCGCTATTGGGGATCTTCGTGTGCGCGTGTGCGAGATGGCGGAGCGAGAGTGGCGCTTGTGCAACGTGCATTTGGTTGAAGGTTGCTCCAAGTGCCAGAATCGCAGCCGGCCAACGCTAAAGGAATAGGAGCGCCAACTGATGCAGTGGCCACTGAGCGATGATGAACGTCGCTGGGTCGGTTGTTTCGAGCGTGCTCGCAAAGATCTTGAGGTTGCCGCGATTCGGGGTGGCGGACGTCGGGAGACCCGCGAGCGGATGCGCACTCGCAGCCGATCGCGGAGTCCTGGGCATGTGTCATGGCGTCGCAGTCGTTCGCGTTCGCCAGCGCGAGCGAGGCCGCGTAGTCGCTCGCGCTCACCGGGGCGAGCGAAGCTTCGTAGTCGTTCACGAGATCGGGGACGTCTTGGAGAAGGCGGCTACGCGACTCCCACGTATCTTCAGCCGGTGAATAACCAAGCCAGCGGACACGATAATGTTTCTCGCGGAGCGAGACGCGCGATTATTCGTGGCACTCGGGGTACCGCGAGGAGGAGCCTCGCGGTTGGCGCGGACATCGTGTTTAACCAAGCGCTTCACGATCCATCGGCGTGCCCCCGACGCATCCACCAGCGGCGGGGGCCCATCACGCTGGTACTGCGGTTGGCGCGTTGTCGCTTGGCTCCGCGATGAGCGTTGCCTCGGAGCGCCCGACGCCGCTTGGCTCCGAGCCGGCTGGCGCCTTGGAGCGGCAGACGCCCGGGCAATATCGGGAAATGATGATGGAGACACACCAAGCGAGGGATGACGCTATGGAAGCTCAGAACCTCGCCGAGTCTACGCGCCAGCGTGCCGCGGCTGCTAAAGCTGCCGCGGCCCGGTCGGAGCAGGGACGGCGTGAGATGATGTAGCGGCCTCGTCATCTGGAGATTCTTGTCTGCGGGGGACCTCGCTCGGCCACGCCCTCGCGTGAGGGGCGAGAGCTCGGGCTGACGCGGCGTCAGCAGGAACGCTCGGACTGCGCGCTGGCTGCAACCGATCAGCCGCCAGCGCAGGGATCGTCGCAGGGACGTACGGCTTGAGGCGCCCGACATCGAATGTCGGGTGCGGTCGCATCGATGTTGGAATGTCGAGCGTGTAGGCGTCACCAATAACTTTTAGGATCTTGAACGGTCCAATGAAACGTGGCGCTAGCTTATTCGCACCCAAGTTCGTCACAGCGCTGCCTTGGATGTCATCCGTGGAAAGGAGTACTCTGTCGCCTCGCCGGGAGGACAACATGTTCTTCCGGCCCCGCCGATCTGCGTTCGCCTTCTGCTGATCACCAGCGGCCTGAAGCGCGTCACGCACATAACGGCTTGGCGTCGTAGTAGGAGCTCGGACACGGTCGCGGAGTCAATCGGCGTCGGCGTTATTTTCAGGGCGAAGTTGGCAACGGTGGACGCGGCGGGCATCGCCGCGTCGACTGCAGCGAGTTGCTCGTACGCCACGCCATGGAGGGCGTGGCCCTCGACCACATGGACCTCGGCTGCTGTTTCTTGATGGGGATCATCGGACGGGGGATCACTCGACGACTGCACCGACTGGGGCATCGGTGCCCTTCCTCCCCCACCACGAGTGAAGACCGCGGGCGGATCAGAACTTCGGACGGTGAGTAGACTGACGCCGTTCTTCGTCAACAACGCGCCGAAACGCGCGGGTGCCGCGCGTTGTTGACGAAGAACGGCGTCAGGCCCGTCGACGCGTGAGTCGCGTTGTCAACGCGAACTCGGCCATAGGTAAAAATGAGCTCCAGGAAAGGAAAGACGTCGCGTAGCTGCGCAACACATCCTCAAGGACGCGATTCACACGCTCCATTTACCCATCCGTCTCTGAATGGGCCGCCGTAGGCGAGTACCCAACAACGCGAACAGCCGCGTCCAGAACGCGGATGTGAAGCGAGGATCGCGATCCGACACGATGGACTCCGGCAGATCATGGTGTCGGAACACCAGGGCGAGGAACAGCTCAGCTGTCCCGTCAGCAGTCACTACTGCGGCGACTGGAGCAAGATGCACCATCTTGCTGAAACGGTCGACGAATACAAGGATACCGGTGCGGTCTTGGGCATCACGTGGTAATCCAAAAATGAATTCCATGCTAATTGATCGCCACGCACTCGTGGCGATGGGGAGCGGGCGCAGCGGGGCCTGCTGCGACGCAGCGGGCTTCACACGTTGACAAACCTCGCAGGATCGAACCCATTTGCGTATCCACTTGTACATGCGCGACCAGAAGAAATCACCGGAGATGGCTGCGAACGTCTTCTCGCGTCCGAGATGACCGCCGGCGGGGACCGTGGTATTCGTGTACCAGACGAGCACGAAGGTCGTCATCTGCGGGGATGACGACGCGCGGCGTATCAAACGTATCGATAGCGTAAGTCAAGAGATCACCGTTGAGGGCGTAACGCGTGATTGTATCACGCGTTGGGCGCGTCAACTTCGCGAGCGCATCTGCCGTAGGATTGCGGAGATAACCAATGATACCAGCATAAAATGCGTCGTCGTCATACGCGTCAGCAATTGGCTGACCAAGTGGTAGAACGGGACTTGAGACGGTGGTGGATCAGGCTCGCGTAATCTTTAGTATACTTGTGGAGGTAGTTGGCGAGACCCAGTCATAGACGAAGCCCCGTCTGGTTCTTGGGTGTCGGCCAAGAACAAATCGACAATATCTTTTCAGGACCAGCGCGGACGCCGTCCTTGCTGACGTAGCAGCCCAACACCGGAATTTCTGGCGCACAGAACACGCACTTCTTGAGGTTGGCGTAGAACTTGTTTTCGCGCATCTTCTCGAACACCTGACGTAGATGCCGGAGGTGTACATCGACGGCGCTGAGCCCATTCTCAGCGCGACTGTGTACAACGATGTCATCGAAGTACTCGGTGCGAACACACGGAGTGGACGCAACACATGGGAGACCATGCGATTGAAAGTCGCCAGAGCATTCTTCAGACCCTGTGGCATTACGAGCCACTCCCAGAGCATGCCGCAGAGAGTGCTGACCGCCGTGAGGGGGATGTCGCTTTCTCTCACGAGGATCTGATAGAAGCCGTCTCTCAGATCGATCGCACTGTAAATAACACTTCCGGACATGGTGTCAAGCACCATGTCTTTGCGCGGGATTGGAGTCTGCGCAGGGATGGTAGCGTCATTGAATTTGTTGAACGCATGAACTATGCACCATCCGCCGGTCGCTTTCTTCACGCAGAACGTCGGGATAGAGTGCGGCGAAGTGCTGTCGCGCACGTGGCCGGCCTTGCGGCGGCCGTCGAAGAAGTCGTTGATGGCCTGAATTTGGTCTCGCGGCAGTGGCCACTGCCGTATCACGCAGTACTGCGAGCCGGGCACGAGATCAATCCCGTGTCGAACACCCCGTTCGGCGGGAAGTTCCGCCGGGATCTTCTCGGGGAATACGTTCTCAAACTCACGCGCGAGCGAATAGACAGGGTTGTTCGAGTCTTGGAGGGCAGCCCAAGACTGTGCGGCGAAACGTTCCTCGCTAACGGACTTCGGCTCAGCTGCCTTCGGCCGCGACGATGAAACATCGTCGGAGACGGTGTTGGCGAGTACCGCGGGCTGGTCGGAACTGGTGAGGAGGCAGATTTGCTCGATCTCACCAGCCTTCAAGTCGCGGAGGAAATGCTTCCAGGAGAGGCCTGGAAGCCGCGTGATAGCTGCCGCATCGGAGGGAGGGTTCGCCACTTCGATGGTACGCACCCGGTTTGGTGAGCCCTCCTCGTACTCAACGACGTTGAGTACTTCGCGGTGTTGTACTGGTTCGACGGAAGGAGCTCTGCGACGGAGACGGGGGCGACCTGATCTGTTATGCGGAGACTTCCTCAGTCGCCTCGAACCGCTGCTCGAGGCCGAAGTCTCGCTACATGAGGGTTCGCTGGGTGACACTTCACCCCCCTCTAGGCATGGGAGCTCTCTCTCGACCACGCCGGCGTCGCGCAGGGTAGGGGCCTGCGCGACAGGTACATCAGCAAACATGAGCCGCTGCTCGACCGACGCATTCACAAGTGGGATCCGCTGCTGTACCACATAGTTCTCGGGTGGGAACCTCGGCTCAACCGCAACATTCTAGTGCGGGAGCCGTTGCTCGACCGCATAGTTTCACGTGTCCTCACGAGCCCGCGAGGACGCACCGCTGGTTGGTTTGACGATGGTGGCTGCATACGTCAGACAGCGAGGGTCATCGCACACTCGCTGTGAGAGCTGCGTCGTGCATGAACGGTCCACGACGGCGACGTGGGGCGACAAGTAGGTGGGTGAACACCTCACTGACGTCGTAGTCGGCGCGCCTCCGAACCGAACAGGCTAACCAGACGATCTCGAGCTGGTAGCGGGCAAGCCACGGCATGCCTAGGATGCAATCGAAGGCGTAGTTCATCTCGATAACCAAGAAGTCGTCGCTGGTGGAGAAGCCATCGAAGGTATATCCCAGTCACACGGTCCGTCGCGGGGCACGGTGGGACTTGCCGTCTGCCAGCTTCACAACAATCTCGCCCGGGCCATTCCGCACACGCTCTCGAGGCGGGAGGAGGGCGAGGCAGTCACCACGAATGAAGTCATTCGTGGCTCCATTGTCCAGCAACGCGCGGAGCGGACGCTCCACGTCCGCGACGTGGAGGCTGATGAGGATCAGTCTAGAATCGCCGCAAGTGGCGGTGGCATTGAAATGTGCGTGGAGCACGGGGAGGCTAGGAGGACCGGTTGCCACCGGAGGACCAAGTCCTCCATTCCAGCCAGTAGGGCGCCCCGCACCTACTGCCCCCGAGCGTTTTTTTGGGTGAAACGCCGGGAAAGTGTCGTCGGCGTTGCCGACGACTTTGGCGCTGGCCAAGACTGGAGCTGGGGCGATACAGACCGCTGCGCAATGACCGAGTTTGCGCCAGCGGTAGCAGACCAGCTGGCGACCGTAGCGAAGACTGTTGTACTTGTTGGGCCGCGGACCGCGGGAAGTCGGGGAGGAACGCAACCTTGACTCGACCTCAATGGCGTCGATCTCCATGGGCTCAGGAGTGGACACCCGAACATCCGGCGTCAGCACTCGCGCATAGGAGGGTGCAACCGTGTAATCCTCGCGAAGCGCGAGCGCGAAGGCGGCGTCAAGCGTCGCTGGCTCCGCTTGCGTTTGGCAGTACCGCGTCATGCCCTCACGCATTCCAAAAATGAAGACATGTACTTGGAAGGCAACGTCGATCGGGTTCGTGACAATACACGAAACCAGGTGCCGGGCTTTCTGCACGTAGTCGCGCATGGACATATTCCCCTGTCTGAGGGCGAAGAAGGCTGCACGCATGCGCGATTCGTCTTGCGGGGGCTCGAACGCGAGTCGGAGGTCACTCTAGAGGATCTCCAGAGTCGGGAAGGCTTCGCGGGCAACGACAAGCTTGCCGAGGGCCCATTCCTTGGCCTTGCCGGACAAGCGAGATAACAGAAAATTAACCTTCGCCGACGGCGCTTCGATCAACCTCGAAGCGATCGCGATGTCGATCAACCTCGAAGCGATCGCGATGTCGATCTTGCGGAACCACCTGCTCAGTGGAAGGCGGTCGCGCCCGACACCGGAGTAGGTCGATGTTTCCATCTTCACGGCGTCATTCCGTGAGGAGTGCGAGAGAGTTGGTACTCGCCGCTTAGCTTCGGCGAGCTCGCGCTCCATGAACGCTTGGATGGCTTTGCGATGATGGTCGAAGGTGGTTGAGCTCAGCAGTGACGTGACGACGAACGCCCCGGACACTGCCGCGAGGCGGTGTAGCGCTTGCCACTCAATGTTGGTGAGATCTGGAAAAGCCTCCAGGGTCATCCCTAGAGCCGCCGATGGCTTGTCTTCACTCATCTCGAACTTGGTCATTTGAAGGACTACGAAGTGCTACCAGGTGTAACGGGGTAGGAGGTATCGTTACTAGTGTACACTGTAGTTGCAGGAGGAAGCTTTAATAATAAAACCAAGTGTCGGGTTCGGGGTAAAATCAACTCTGTTTATTTTTGGGACGGAGGCGGCGGCCATCCGTCTTCTTGTGAACCACTCAAATCTAAGTCGATGCCTGATTGGCTGAAAGGGGTCTGGCTCTCCACTTCCATCCAATCCGGCAATGACAACGGGGCACACGCTAGACGTGTGCCCGTACCTACTTTTGTGTATGTATCCATATGTAACCTACCTACTTATGTAACTCTCTGTATCAGCCCGTTACAGAACGCTCGGCGGCCAACAATTGGGTGGTTGCGGCATGCCCATCTCTCTTCTTAGTTAGCGCGCTCACTAGACTCGCACACTCAGTCCGGAGCAACGAGATTAGCGCTCGAGAATCCGTTTGGGTGGTTGGTTGAGCCTCCAGGGTCAAAACGAGCTGAATGGCTAGTTGCAACAAGCGAGTAGTGTTCATGACGCTGGAAGCGAAGCCTTCCGCACCATAACACCTGACCAACGCCAGCATTTCACGCTCGGCAACCAGACGAACATGTGCATCTGAGAAGTTGACGGGCCTAAGCGGGTTTGCTTGGAGAAGCTCCGAGACGGCGTCAAACTCCACCAAGATCACTCAGGCTGGCTAACTCCCCTTCAGAGAAGTGAGGGACTGGGACGGAGTGAGCGAGGCTGTCTGGCATCGCCATCAGCGTCTCCCCACGACGGATGTCGAAAATGGAAGCCGGCACCTGTACGTCAGTTGGCGCGGGTAACACACCGGCACCAAGCGTAGGCTCGGGCCGAGTCAGAGATCCCAATGCTGGCGTACACTGCCCTGTTGAGGCCGTCTGCATCGTGGAGGCGACGAGCGAAGTTGTCGAACTCCCACTAGTCGCTGCTGCTAACTGCAGGACCGCGGCTGACATTGATGTGAGTGGTGTAGGCGCACTCGACGTTGCCAGTAGCGTACTGGTGGCCGCCGACAATGAGAGAGATAGCCGTACCCCTCCCGACGTGGTGGCCGCGCTACTGGGCTCCGAGATGGCGGCAGCCGAGTCGCTGGATGCCGGTGGAAGCGCGTTGGATGTTGTGGGCACGCTGGTGGAGCTGGCCATACTCGTAGACGCCACCTCTGGACTATTGATGCCGCTATGCGCGGTTCTCGAAGTCGTGATGGGTCCAACAGGCGCTCCGAGAGCTGCGCGAGCGTCGGAAGAGGAGACAGGAGGCTGCGTTGTCGCAGCGTTGTTGTCGGACATGATTTTGGGGACTGCGCGGTTGAACCGCGAATGTGGCCGCGGCCCGGGCTGTGGAGTCGCTGAGTGCTGAGGGAGTATGACCCACAGATTCGGCAAAAGTGGGAGTGGGACGAGGGGATTTACGGCGTCCTCGATTAAGAGAGCCGAATTCAAGTCGCGGTTGAACTCGTTGACGCCAGATCTCATAAGGGGCGGTTGTGACGAAGTACGCACGATTTTCAGGCCCAGCTAGCCTTTCGCTCGGCTGCCGTATCCCCTCGCACCCATCAATAGGGATGCTGATTGGCCGAAACGTGACCGGTCAGTTGTGTGACAACCAAAAACTGCCTGACGCGTCTCCACCACGACTGACAGCCTCCAATTCCTCAGCGAGCGCCGCTGTCCTCCAAGTAGTCCAACATTGGAGGTCACGTAAAGTCCAGTTGAAGCTCAGAGTCGATGGACACTCAGCTTGGTGACGTTGGACATTTGGAGACATATCGGTTGGTGACTTGGTGGGGGCTCAGAAACTCAGGAGTGGTGTGGGCGATGGGGAGCGGGCAACCGTGGCTGGGAAGAGGCCGTCATCAACTGATTACTGACCCCAAATCAGGTTCAACATACGTCCGAACCTATGTGACGCGCTGTCGCATCCCTATGACGTGCACCCTCCGGCCAATCTGAAGAATGGAAGGGGGGATTATCACGGGTCTACCGACATGCGACCACGGGTTTACCTACATGTGATCAAGCGTTTGCTCACATCACGCGTGACTTCAATGGGGCTCGCTGGAAAGTCAGCTTGGTG
>BSXT01018889.1:0-11638 GCA_030267785.1 Phytophthora fragariaefolia
CAAAGTTTGCGAAACGTCTCCTGCGAACAGCGCAGATGACGGCAGAACCAAGCATTGTAGCATTCTTCTTCTAGCATTCTCTCGAACGCAATAGCTGCCTCAAACGTGAACAAATTCACCGGAGGATTTCTATGCAGCATGAATGCACATGCTAGAGCAACACTTGCGGCGACGGTCTTCGCCGCAAGTGCAGCAAGATGATGTTGTGTTGGCATGGCCAGAAGCGTGGTGACTGTAAAATGCGCTCACTGGCTATGGCTGCGAGCTAGACTCCCAGAGAACCTGGGAACCCGGCGCTTTCTCGAGTTCCGGGTTCTCGCTGTGACACATATATTGCCCTATTCCCATTTCTGACTAACTAATCAAAAGTCTCCATAAACCTTTCCCTGGAGTGATCACCAGACCGAGAACCAGCACCGGCCAGCGCGACCAGCCCCTTACAGAGACCCACTTCTACCTCAATTGCACATACTTGTTTGAAGATTCGCTTGGTCTCTTTGAGCTTCGGGAGACACCCTTAAAACCGCGGTGGAGTCGTTTTTCCAGTTCCAAACGATACCACAGCAATGAAAGCTGATATACGTGCCCATCTACCGGTAGTCTTCCTTCTTCGCCGTTTCCTTGGTGCCACAGAAGAATCGCTCGATTGGTCTCCATAGCCAGCCATTACATCATTCCCTCGTGCTGCGCTTCCATTGTGTGCTTCTTGCCGGCAACCGAGACACTCTTTTTGTTTCACCTGAGCCTTCGCCCTAATTCTCAAGGCAAATGAAGATTTGAAGAACTATTTAAAAACTTGTATTTAAAAATATTGGAAACGTATGATGTTACAGTATTATATTCTCCCGGAGCAACCGCAAGAACCATCACTATGTGCGTCGAAATCTAGAATGCTCTAACTCTGTGAGTCCCCACGGGCAATGCCTAGTGTCCAGCTTGGTCCTGGAGTTGTGCCCCGCTCTGCTGTTGCGCTCGGAACCAGCTGGGCTCGCGCAGTCAATTGGTTGGCTTCAATGTAGCCTTTTGGTTCTAAATACGTCGCCGCACCCCTTGCGCGTCCCCTAATCAGTTGTTTTCGCCTCTCGGTTCGCTTGGCGCCCGGCGATTGGCGGAGCACGCCGCCGCCGCACTCGGATTGGCCCGCGCGGTTCGCGGTTTTCCCGCGAAAGTCCAAATCCGCCAAATCCGCCTCATTTCCGCCTGAGTGGCAGAAAAGAACTCGACGCCGACGGCTCCGACCGCTCCCGCTTCCTCGCCCCCTTCCCCCCCTCGACCCCAGCATGGCCCCCGCTGACGACGCCAAGGCCGCGGCCGCTGAGCCGACGCCCGCCGCTGCCTCCCCCGCCGCCGCGCCGGCCGAGGAGCCCGCCGCCAAGGAGGCGCCCGTTGCGACGCGCTCACCCGCGGCCCGAAAGGCCAAGACGGCGGCCGCCAAGAAGGAGGAGCCCGCCGCCAAGGAGGCCCCCAAGGCCAAGAAGCCCAAGGCCAAGGCGGCCCCCAAGAGCGCCGCAGCCGCTGGTGAGGTCGGCCCGTCGTACTTCGAGCTCATCGTAGACGCCATCAAGGAGCTGAAGGAGCGCAACGGCTCGTCCCGTCAGGCCATCGCCAAGGTGGTGGAGGCCAAGAAGGCCAACTACGCCAGCCACCACCTGAACAAGGCGCTGCGCACGGCCGTGGACGCCGGCAAGTTCGTTCAGGTCAAGGGCTCGTACAAGCTCTCGCCCGAGCTGCGCAAGCCCGCCGCCTCCAAGAAGAAGAGCCTCAAGGTGTCGGAGAAGTCGGCCAAGACGGTCAAGAAGGTGGCCAAGGTGGCCAAGAAGACGGCGGCCAAGAAGGTCGCTGCCACCAAGAAGGTGGCCGCCAAGAAGGCCCCCGCCAAGAAGACGGCCGCCAAGAAGGCTTCTGCCAAGAAGGTCGCTGCCAAGAAGGCGCCGGCCAAGAAGGTCGCTGCCAAGAAGACGGCGGCCAAGAAGGCCCCGGCGAAGAAGGCTGCCTCCAAGAAGGCCGCCGCCAAGGCCACCAAGAAGACGGTTAAGAAGACGGCGGCCAAGAAGTAAAGCGCTTGTGTAGTCTCACTTTACCTACTAAAAGGTCGGTGATTTATCATGGGCGTGAGCTGCCAGCTGCACTACGTCGAGCGTCGAGCAAGCCCGCACCCTTCCCTCTATCCCTCGGTGTTTTTTAACACCACCCATGTACACTAGGAATTGTCCTGCAGATGCTTGTTGTATTTCGTGCGTGTTTACCTGGTACTACGTAGTAGTAGTACACCACGGACAGATGTGCATCTGTCCGTGGTCTGGCTTGAACCGGTTGTGCTGTTGCAGGTGTGTGTGCCCCTTTTGCTGGGGGCGTGACGCAGGCAAGCTGGAAGTTGAAGGAGTTACGAGCGTGTCACAAAGGGACCAAGCACAGTCGCAGGGGTGGAGCGCAATTAGCTCGGCCCAGTGGCAACTCCACTCCGGCATGCTCCATCAAAAGCAAGTAACTGTTTCGGCATCATCCCGTTTTCTCGGCGAAGAGACGTTTGCGGCACTTAGCTGGGTGCCACTGCTGCGTTGGACTCTAGCTTGAAACCACCTACAGCGACGCTACAGCAGCATTGAATTCCAAAATGCGATAGCCAAGGACCGCTGAATACTAGGTGCAGGTGCTCGAAACTGGCGCGGCGGAGAGAGCATGAAACGCTGAAGAGAGTTTTTGGCACTCGCAGCCCAAACAAGCCGCAACTTGGATCAGCAAAGAGGAGATCGATCAACACGGGTATCGGCATGGTTGAGTGTAGCTCAAAACTTCGACAAAGCACTTCATTTCCGATTTTCCGTCCTGGACCAACTGAACCAGCCTCAACAGCAACAACGTTTCTAGCGAAGAAGATCAAATGACACGCCTGTTTTATCGCACGGTAGCTTCTGCTGTCGCGCTTACAACAGTACTATCGTCCTTCACAGTGGCGCAGTACTCCTCCAACAGCAGTAGTGGCAGTGTAGCCGCTGGAGTTGAAGATGAGGACTTTGGCGTGGGTTGCGCTGGCAATACGGAGTACCCGACATCCACGGACCACTTGACGATGCAGCCACGCTACGCGTACTTGGTCACGAACCCGTTGGCCGACTTTATTGCTGTGCATTTCAAAGAATTCAACTTGCCGGATAACGACTACGTGCAGGTGCGTGCAGCTGACCCCGCAGCCAAGGACACTCGCGTACTGCAGTACCGCGGCAACGACTCCAGCGGGTCCTTCTTCTCAGATGCGCTCTCAGCGTCTTCTGTGATTGTTGAACTCTTCACTGATGCAGCTAGCACCATGAATACGGCGAATGCGAGTGAGTGCGTCGGCTTCGCCGTGGATAGCTACCAGTTCCTAGGTCAAGGCTCGACATTGAACGGATCGAAGGAAGAGGTCTGCGGTGCGGATAACAGCCAGGAAGCGCGTTGCTATTCGGGCTACGGAAATGTCTTCCAGGCCTCCAACGCTGTAGTGCGGCTTCTGATCAAGAAATCGACGGGATCCTTCTTCTGCACGGGGTGGCTCCTTGGCAGTGAAGGCCACGTTATCACGAACCACCACTGCATCTCGACTCAAGCCCATGCTAGAAACACGGAGTTTGAGTTCATGGCCGAGGGCTACAGTTGCAATGTCAACTGCGCCAGTCCTCGCTCGTGTCGGGGCGACATCCTAGCTTCATATTCGACGCTGATCTACGCGGACCCGACGCTCGACTACGCTCTGGTCAAGTTACCATACAACCCGACGGGCCAATACGGCTACCTGCAACTTCGCTCCAGCGGTGCCGTCATGAACGAGCGCGTTTACGTTCCTCAGCATCCGTCTGGCTGGGGCAAGCGCATTGCGATCAAGACCGATAATGGTTGGGGAAGGGTGGCCTCCTTGACCACGGGCGGCTGTGCTGACAATCAGGTTGCATATTACCTTGACACGCAGGGTGGTTCGTCAGGCTCTCCTGTCATCTCTTGGTCGGACAATTCTGTTATCGCTTTGCACCACTGCGGCGGTTGCCCGAACACAGCTATCAACAGCTACAAGCTCGTTAACGACATGCAATGGCGCGGTATTCTGCCAGCAAACGCTTGCACCTAAACATGCTGCTTCCTGGTCCGGATTTATGAGGTTTACCGCTGCGTCGGACACAGGACTATTAGTACTTCATATATACACTTATCTTTGGTGTTTTCCGCAATGTCGATGTGTTGATTTGCAGTATCTGCCGTTTCTGACAGCGTCAAGCACGAGATTGTGCACCCATCCTTATCCGGATACCTGAAGTGACCCAGCATCGCACCTAGAAAATCAACACCAATCTCGATCGCATGCCTACTGTAGCTCAGCCTTGAACTGCTGCACGCTCAAGCATTCTGTAATCCTCAACTTCCAAGATAGGTGACAACTAACCGTGATTACTTAATGACGCGTATACTACACCAAGTCATTCTCTCGACAGCAGCGCTCTCAGCAACGTGGGCACAAAAGACGTTCGCACTGGAATATGTCAACACCAGCAATGCCGGCACTGCTGCTGGTGTTGAAGAATTGAAGTTTGGCGTGGGATGCGGAGGCGAGATGAATTACCCTTCCATAGATGAATTTACGGAGCAACCACGATTCGCCTACTTGATCACGAACCCGCTAGCAGCGTTTGTATCTGTTCACTTCAAGGACTTCAACTTGCCGAAAAATGATTATGTGCAAGTTAGACCAGCTGACCCCGCTTCGAGCGAGACTCAAATTCTGCAATATCGGGGTAACGAAACAAGTGGGTCCTTCTACACGACTGCACTCTCGACTTCAGCTGTGATAGTAGAGCTGTTCACGGAGTTGACACATCTGCCATGGAGTGTGAATGGGTCACAGTGTGTTGGATTTTCGGTCGACAGCTACCAGTTCATGGCCCAAGGGTCAACCTTGAGTGGCTCAAAGGAAGAAGTGTGCGGAGCAGACAACAGTCGAGAAGCATCTTGCTACAAGTCATTTGACGGTGCTTACCAAACGTCTAATGCTGTGGCCCGCCTGTTAATTAAAAAGCCCAATGGCTCTTTCTTCTGCACGGGATGGCTTCTTGGTAGCGAGGGTCATCTTATCACCAATCACCACTGTATTTCGACTCAAGAGCATGCCAGTAACACCGAGTTTGAGTTCGACGCTGCAGGCTCCTCTTGCAATCGAAAGTGCGACTATCCTGGCGCGTGTAAAGGGTCGGTTTGTGCTAGATATGCAACACTGATACATGCAGATAAAGATCTGGACTACGCACTCGTGAAGCTGCCTGAGAATTTGTCTGGGCGTCACGGGTACCTGCAACTTCGAGCAAGTGGAGCTATCATGAGCGAGCGCGTCTATTTGCCGCAGCACCCCGCGGGGTGGGGCAAACGCATCGCGATGAAGTCGGACAGTGGATGGGGAACTGTGACTTCCATATCATTTGGAGGCTGTGCGCCGGACCAAGTCGGTTACTATCTCGACACGCAGGGAGGGTCATCTGGATCACCTCTCATATCATGGTCGGATAACTTGGTTGTTGCGCTTCACCACTGCGGTGGTTGCCCTAATACGGCTATCAACAGCTACAAGCTGGTGAATGACATGCGTTGGAAAAATATCCTTCCTGCAGACGCAGCTGCGTAAATGTAGCCTCGTTTGAGCCCCCTACAGGTATATAAATTTATGTCCACTACAGATATGTTTTCTTGTTGAAGAGACACCAAGTTACAGCTTCATTTTCTATGGGTTTTCATTTCGATGAAGTTCACAGCCGCTGGGTATCCTCGACGTTGGTGAGAAGTGGCTGCGAATTTTACTGAGGGCGCGACAACTGTGCAACCTCCCAGAACGTTCAGTGGATGGCTTGCAACCACCACTATCCCATTTTGGTTTGGTGGTGGAACTTTCGCTGCAGAGTAACTCCTTACAAAAACTGCCGGAGAATGCGACCACCTTCACAACACTTGGTTGTTCAGGTTAGGAGAAAATCACCAGTGGGAAAAACGACCCTTGATCTTCGATTTCGGTTGAGTAGCTTTCAATTGCACCTCGTGACACTTCCCATCCGTTGAAGTCTGCGGAGTTTTTCAACTCCCCTACTACAGCTCTGGTACTTGTGGCAATGCATGCTGAGTTCATACAGGAGAACAAGAGTCACACTCGCTATCATTCTCCAATTCTCCACGTCTAGCAAAAAGGAGCCTACTCGACAGGAAAGAGGAAGAGACGAACTGTCATGACCCGGCTGATCCGAGTAGTGGCCTTTGCAGTCGCGACGTGGGTATCGATTGCCAGTGCCCAAACAGCAGCAAACAGCAGCAGCGCTCCTGCCGGTGTTCAAGACATTAACTTTGGTGTTGGATGTGGTGAAGCTGTCGAGTACCCACTCTACACTGATGAATCAGCACCCCAGCCACAGTTTGCGTACACGATCACGAACTCACTGGCGCAATTTGTCTCCATTCACTTCACAAGCTTCAACCTACCCAAGAACGACTACGTCCAGATTCGTGCAGCCAACCCAAACGACCAGGAAACGACTGTATTGAAATACCATGGCGATGATTCGAGCGGTGAATTCTACTCAACTGCGCTTCAGACTACTTCCGTCGTAATTGAGCTTTTCACTCAGGCTACCGACCCAGCGGTGGGTGCGCAAGGTGTAAACACCTTCGTGTGCATGGGTTTTACTGTCGATAACTACCGATTTCTAGCTCAGCCCGCAAACAATGCTAAGTCTCAGCAAGAAGAGGTATGCGGCGCCGATGAGAGCCAGCAAGCTGTGTGCTACTCATCGTTCACGGATGCATACAAGGCTGCAGGAGCTGTGGCACGCCTGCTGATTCACAAGTCGACAGGCTCTTTCTTCTGCACAGGTTGGCTAATTGGAAATGAGGGGCACCTTATCACAAACAATCACTGCATTTCCCAACAGAGTCACGCTAGCAACACAGAATTTGAGTTCAATGCTCAGGGTGCGACTTGCAGTACCAATTGCAACAAGGGAATGGCATGCGGGGGCAAGGTTCGAGCCCGGTCTTCTACCCTCATTTATGCAGACGCTACCCTCGACTACGCCCTGGTGAAGTTGCCGATCAACTTGTCAGGCGAGTACGGTTTTTTACAGCTCCGTGAAACGGGAGCTGTACTCTCGGAACGAATCTACATTCCTCAGCACCCGGCCGGTTGGGGCAAACATATTGCTTTGAAGACCGACAACGGGTGGGGCACGGTGACGTCGCTGAGAATGAACGGCTGCGCCAAGGAGCAGGTTGCGTACATGCTCGATACGCAGGGTGGGTCCTCGGGCTCGCCTGTTATCGCCTGGTCCGACAATGCCGTTGTCGCCTTGCACCACTGTGGAGGCTGCCCCAACACTGCGATCAACAGCTACAAGCTGATCAATGACATGAGATCGCGCGACATCCTCCCAAATGACGCTGTCTACAAAGCCGCCACTTCGACTCCGACTACGGCTCCTACGACATCGCCCCCAACGCAAGCTCCGACTTATGCTCCTGCAACGAAAACGAAAGTGGATGGCACGATTGAATCGACAGCCACATTCACGTCGGTCGACTACGTGAATTTCCAGCTTTCGTCCGATGCAGTCGTAGAGCTCGACATTCTCTCGATGGAGGAAAAGTCGGGAGGAGGCTACGTGGATGTTAATGACGACTGCAATGCTGGATACCTCGATTCTAGCATTGTCCTCTTCAGTGTCAACACAGCAACAGGTGCCATGACTGCCCTCGCTGCAAACGATAATGCTCCCGATGGATACGGCAGTGCTGATGGATCGATCAGCAGTGCTGACTCATACCTGTACCTGCAGCTCACGGCTGGCAACTACCGGTTAGCGGTGAGTGCCTCAGGGCTGACACCTAAACAAGCAGCGGACAAGGAAATGCCCTTGTCTTCTAAGATCCGTGTCTGCGATAAGGTCACGTCAAACTACGGCAGCTACCGACTTACTATCAGCACCAGTGCAACTGTAAAAGTGTCTCCCCCTGGAAGCTACATTGGCTCGCAATGCCAAGCTGTCTCCCCAAATACTCCATACATGAAGTGCCCCTACCACCTTGAGGCCGCTGCCGCCTACGCAACTGGTGTCGAGGGATCTATTGTCCGTAGCTACGGTACGGTGTCTGTGGACTACATTCCGTTTACGGTTCCCATTTTCAATCGTGTCACCGTGGAGGTGGCATCATACGGCAGCGCTGATGACACGGAGTTCCTGGATGTCAATGGTAACTGCGAAAGTGCGTATATCGACCCGGTAGCCTATCTCTTCCGCTCCAATTCGGCAGGCTTGTCAGCGGCTGACCTCGTGAACTCGGATGATGACGACGATAACTTTGTAAAGCGTACTCACTATCGCTCTGTCAGCTTCCGTGACCCGTACCTGTCTTTGGCTCTCCCAGCAGGCGACTATATACTCGTTGTGGGGCGCTACCCGCTGAGCCTGGAAGATGCGATTGCACGCACTAGCCGGGCTTCGGCTAACAAGTTGACCCCAGAGTCATGCGGTGAAAAGTCGGACCGCGGAAGCTATCTCGCCATCTTAAGCTCTTCCGACAAGCTGGATATCACCTCCCCTGGTTCCTTCTCCGGTAGTAGGTGCCCCAGCGACGTTGGAAAGCAAGTGTGCACTGCCTGAAGATGACGGCAGAAATCCACATTCCAGCCCACGCTGGATGTAGAACTCCGCTCCAGCAAAGTGGAGACCAGAGCTAGTGCCTGCTCACTCGCTGACCACGAAAGAAAACCCAGCGCACATATCGTGTGTCCATTGGCTTGATCATCAATACACATAATGCGTTTTCTGCTTTTGAATTATTATGTTATGGTCTATTTATACATTTCTAAGTATTTGCACTAAATGAAAGGGGCTCGAATAACTGAATGACGTTGCCCGAGCCGTCATTGCTCTTCAACGCGTGCACAGGTGTCCAACCAATTCTATGTTTTTTTAAAAACCAATTCCACGAAAACAAACGATGCATTTGCGAACGGTAACTCGTAAATATTTAATAATGGTTTACGTCATGTGCTAACTTACTTTTTACTATCTTACTCACTGGTCTGGTGCGTGAGTGGCAGGTGCGAAACGCGGTTCGAGAACTTGCCAGTCATCTCGTCGCTCGGCCTGACGTCAATCCGCGTCAGACTACAGTGACTAATTGGGGCACCAAGTTGGATAATCTCCTTCGGCACATCGTAGCACTGTGCCATGCAGTACTGGATGAAGCTGGTATGAGCGATAATGAGCTTGAAGTTCTCCAACTCGCCCTTGGGTCCACGCACCAGGCTGTCATCTCCATCCCAGCGGCAAATATTTTGGAACGCCATCTTGTGCATCGACTCGCGGAAGTCGAATCGGTGAAAAGCGTCTACGTTCTTGGGCGCCCCATCCTCCAAGAAACAGCACTCGTACTTGTTGGAAATCCACGGCATGGCCTTCGCAAACACCGCCGCCGTCTCGACCGTTCGTCGCAATCCTCCGTACACTATCGTAACACTTGGGCGGCCATTTCCGCGTCCTTTAAACACCTTGTTCAGGTGCCGTGCCGTGATCTCTGCTTGCTCCTCCCCACGCTTGGTGAGCCTCTTGTCTCGGTCGCAAACCCGGAAGTTGATGTTCTCGGTCTCTCCGTGGCGAATAAATAGGAGGTGCGTCACTCCTCGTGGCGTCTGCACCTTTTTGAGCGGGTTCAGCACTGGTTGGATATACTTTGGGAAGAGGACATTGTCCACTTGGTGCGTGCCCTCTTTGATCTGGAACGGCGAGAGCGTCGCGCGCCCCATGCACTTGTGCAGCAGCTGCGGCTCCATGGGCACGCGCGCGGCGACCTGGATGGACCACCACCAGAGGAACATGTCCTGCTTGGTCTGGAAGCGCAGGATGCTGGTCTCGCTCCTGCCCTGGAAGAGGTAGTCCACCTGCATGACTTTGAGCTTCAAGTCGAGGAACTCGAGTCTGCTGGAGGCGACGGGAACCAGGGACCGCTTGCGCTGGATCGAGTCCTTGAACTTGCGCAGCAGCAGGATGCCGTCGTACAGCTCCGCCCAGCACTTGGTCCACGTGGTGAGCCCCAACTTGACGCGGCGGGTCTCCACGAAGCCGCAGAGCACGACGGTCTCGCGCGCGGCGGCTTTCTGCACGGCGTAGTCGCGCAGCCCCACGGGGCACTCGGGGCGGTCCTCGCTGAAGTAAAGTTCCACCTCGTCGATGGTGTAGCGGCGCGTCGTCGAGCCGTTCTGCGGCACGGCGCGCGCCGTGGGCGGCGTCGGGTAGTGCGAGTCCACGTGCGGCCGGCAGCGCTCCAGCTCCTTGGAGCTGGCGAAGTGCACGCTCTTGGGGCTCTTGGGGGCTCTGGGGGCGCGCTGCTGGGCGCCGGCAGCCGCGTAGGGCGTCACGGCGGCCGCGGGGGCGACGGGCACGGGCATGGCGGCAGAGGCGCGAGGGGCTCGACGTCGCTCGGCGTCACCTGTGCGCTGGCCTGCAACTTGTCAACTGCCGAGAGGTAGCAGTGGTAATTTACGCTATACACGCGGCGGTATACTCAGCCGGATGCCGCGGATGAGTATATGAGGCGCGCCGGGACTATCCCCGGACTAAAATATTCCGCGAAAAATACCGGCTGTATACTCTGGGACACGGCTCACCACCACTAGCTGAACCCATTTCGCCTTCAATGACGGGTGGCGAACTACATGTATTAATGCGTCGTGAGCTCGAGGCTTGAGTCGAGCTGCTGGGGGCCGCTGCTCTGACCGGGGGCCGCGTCTCGTGCCGCTCGCTTCTCAGATCGGGCTGCTCTCGCATGTGTTGCGTGCTGCACGGTGCCGGGTGGCGCTGGCCAGAAGGACCTCTGCGTCAAGCGCGGAGACGCGCGGGGTCGGTGCGGAGTAGATATTCTCGGCGTGAGGCTTCGGCTCGGATGTTGCAGCGGAGAAGCGACGCTCGCCGAGCGGCGGGAACGTTTCCGGAGGTCGCTTGCCTGGCGGGTGGGCGGGTGCTAGTTGACGTTGGTGCTGCACCGAACCGACTCGGTTACCGAGCGGGTCGGCCGAAGCCATGACGGTGGTGTGTGTCTTCTGGCCCAATGCTGCATTGTGCCAGAAGACACGCACCAGTGCATTGGCGAAGCACATCACTTAACCATGGGTGGAACTATTTTAATAGTACAGTATGAATAATAGTACATGCACAGTTTCCACACATGCGCGGTAGGGGTCAAACGAAAATTACATTAATGGGAGCTTATGCAATGACCATCAGCTCAATCCGATAAGGGACGAGGAGAGCGGTGCCCCCAAGAAGGTCATGCAGTAAGCGCCAACTAGTGCAACGTCGAGTCACCCCGAGAGCCTGCGACCATGCGCTCGGAAAGTGTGGCCACCGACTCCTTGCACAGTCTGGTGTAGGCCTTGAACGCGTCGGACACCCAGCGGCCGTGAAACTGGACCGTGAGAGCGTCCGTGCCCGACCGGTACATGTGAGTTGCGCCGCCAGCCCGTAATGAATGCGAGCTGAAACGGCGAGGGTCCGAGCCTGTCTTGATTGCCGCTCGCTTGATAGCCTCAGCCACGTCCGCAGTCGCGATGCAGGCTGGTATTCCGCGACGGTTCGTG